>JAXIVD010002446.1:0-27500 GCA_036785275.1 Cancer borealis
CTACTACTACAACTACAACTACGACAATAACAATAATAATAACAATATCATCATAATCAGCCTTTATATTTACACTGCAGAACAAAGGCTTACCCAACCTTCAATCATCTCTAACAGCTACTCGTCTATTCCAGGCCACCCCAGCAAACCTTCTAATCTGTTGAACGCATCTATACTCTAGCGACAGCCTGTGAACGCGTTGACACTAGCGACAGTCTGTGAACGCGTTGACACTCTAGCGACAGTCTGTGAACGCGTTGACACTAACGACAGCCTGTCGACAGAGCTGCTGAACGTGTACATACGCAACGCTGTCGGTACAGTGTCGCAAGAGTCGCTAGGCTGTCGTTAAACTGTCGGCAACTGTTGACAAGAAGTCAGCCACATTCGACCCGTGAAGTTCGTCACAGTGTCGCCGAGATTCGGCAACATTCGATGGAATTTCGATACAGTTTCGGTAGAGATTCGCGACACCTTCGCTCAAAATACCGATTTCACCAAACTGTCGCCGAGGTTCGGCACAAAATAGAGTCGCTGCGTTCGTTTCACCTACTTCGTTTGACGATCGCCTAGTGTGACACGGCCTTTACTGTGTTGTCAAAAAATTGTTAGCTTTACTATATTTTTTTTTCCTTCTTACGTGTTTTATATTAAAGAACTTATTTTATTGTGGTCACTTATCATTTATGTTTTGATGCTTTATTAAGTAGCTTAGCCTTCCTTGCCTCCAGACCCACGCTGCGAAGGTGTGATGGGCGTGGCTGGATCAACGCGGTGCTAGCCAAGGCCTCGCTGCTATCATGCCTCGTAAATACTAATCCGTTACCCAAGTGTCATGTTCACGCCCCCACCAGTATGAGGACCTGCGTTACCTTCCCAAGTGGTGGGACGGTTCAACGTGGCACTCCCAGTCTCCCACACCCGACAACATGTTAACAGTGATGTAATTATTAAAATATCGATAAAATGATTGAGTGTAGACGCTGATTTAAATGTATTCATGACACTTTTGTTAGGCGATAAAAAAATAACATAATTTAGTGAAGTAAGCAATTTAAATGGAGTAAATACTAGAGGGGAAGGTTGTAGTTCCACTAAATTATATACCTTACTGTAGCACAAATTACGGTGCTACTTTGGCTTGTTATCTACAAGGAAAAAATATCTACACCGTACAAGTTTTATTTTGGAATGATATCTACATAGTAAAATATATTATAACATATACATAACAAAGAAAATATAATTGAAATAGTTGGGTTAGTCTAACCTAACCTAACCTCTAGATCGCATACCAAAGTAGACGTTCGTTCTAAATACAGTTTGATATTACAGTAATCAGGAAAATAAGGCCAGATTCGTGTTCAGCATAATCTAAAACCTCATTGTACCAATTTTCATGAGATTCGGAGGTGTGGAAATGTTCATGAAATTTTGTAGGGTATACCTTAGAATTTTTTAGATAAATCACATATTTTGAAATAACTCAAAATGTATGGGGTTTACGTAAAAGACATATAGAATATAAAGAAAAGAGCAAGAGACGTTTGTTTTATTGAGCTATACTAGAACTCAATTGGAGTTTAATTATAGGTGTAGGAGTGTAAAGTATTATGTATTCATTTCTTTTATAAATTTTAATTTTCTTCATAGGTATTTGAGTTATTGAAAAGACGATGACTTTATAAGATATACATAACCAAATTCCATAATTTTACTTCTATACAATTTTCCTTTAAGACTAATATTTACGTAGTAAAAGGGGAAAACCTTTTTCGACCTCAATTCTGGTAAACTTTACGGCCACAAAATGGAAAATCCAAATATTATAGTAAGGACAAAACTAATGCCAGACTCGTGTTCAATATGCCCGAGAACCTCTTGGTACCAAGTTTCATGAGTTGTATTGAAACATTAACCTAACCTAACTAACGTTTCCCACCCATTTGAATTTTTCGCTGAAATCATGATATTTTGAATAACTCGAAAAGTATGAAGTTTACGTCAAAAATGTATGGAATAGTATCCTCCTTTCCTTCCATCTTACAACTGACCTTCCTCTCCTCGTAGGACCTTCAGTTTCACTCACACTTTCTTCACAAACAAAGTAGATTCATAACACGTAGATCGCATTATTAAGTGTAGATCTCATACCAAAGTAGATTCATGACACGTAGATAACAAGCCAAAGTAGCACCTAAATTACTACCTTCATACCACTTGTCTTTCTCCACTGTTGAATTTAAGATCATTACAATTTGATATGTATGAAAGACTATATTATGCTACGTAACTCTGTCTTGTAACCTAAACAAACAGGTTCAGGGGAAAGTTTGCTGTCCTGGGAGGAGGAACTTATACTATTACTACTACTACTACTACTACTACTACTACTACTACTACTACTACTACTACTACTACCCAATACAATAGACACAATTGATAGGGAAATTACTGCAGAGAGAGAGAGAGAGAGAGAGAGAGAGAGAGAGAGAGAGAGAGAGAGAGAGAGAGAGAGAGAGAGAGAGAGAGAGAGAGCAGCTGAGGAGGAGGAGGAGGACGACGATAAGACAGTACTACCCGCATAAAATCACAATCCTAGTCATGTAATTTATTAACAAGAGGATCGAAAACCCTTCCATTACTCCCTATAAAGATCTGAATCGACTTATAAGTGTTTAAGTAAGTACAAGGGTTTTCCGTAGTGAGAGAGAGAGAGAGATAGAGAGAGAGAGAGAGAGAGAGAGAGAGAGAGAGAGAGAGAGAGAGAGAGAGAGAGAGAGAGAGAGAGAGAGAGAGAGAGAGAGAGTTATATAGAATGGGACAACGTAAGGTAAGAGTGAACGCTTCCATAATAGTCCATCTTGATCTTGGGTGGAGGTTCCTTGTCCAAGAGGCGTCAGTGTTGCTCCACCCTCCGTGGCGTCAACGTGTCTGCTCGCCTCTGATGGTTGTGATAGGCGCATTCACCTTCTTGGCGATTTTAAGAGAGGAAGGAAGAAGAAGGAGGAGGAAGGGGGAAGGAGAGAGAGAGAGAGAGAGTGTATATACGCTCTTCTTCACTCATAATATTTCCATTCATCTGTTTTATTACATTATTTTATTTTTTCTGGAGTAATATTTTTGTGTTTTTCTTATATCGATTTAGATGTTTAATTTTTGTGTTTATTTATTTATTTTTTTAACTGGTTTCGTCTTTGTCTTGTTATATTATCTAAACACTAATGCACGTAACACAGTACACACACACACACACACACACACACACACACACACACACACACACATCAATATCTCGCACGTGCTACTCAAGAGGCTGAAATCACGCTAGATTGAAGAGTTGAAAGGTGCCATATTGCCAAGAGGGTTGCCTCCTCTCTCTCTCTCCTCTCTCTCTCTCTCTCTCTCTCTCTCTCTCTCTCTCTCTCTCTCACACACAGTAATTGGTGTCATGATAGAGATAAACAACTGTTAATCGTGTTACTTATGGGTGTTTTGATTGCTAAACCAACAGTCATCTATCAGAGAGAGAGAGAGAGAGAGAGAGAGAGAGAGAGAGAGAGAGAGAGAGAGAGAGAGAGAGAGAGAGAGCAAACGACCTCACTGACCTATCCATCACGAGTCAGCGATAACCAGTCAGTAATACAATCAGTTCATTCCGTCAGCCAGTCAGTCAGTCAGTCAGTCAGTTTGTTATACCATCTAACCTAACCTAACTTAACCTAACCAGTTACTATAGAAAGCTTACCATGCCCAGTCAGTCACACAGTCACCTATCATGCCAGCCATACAGTCAACCAGTTACCCAGTTACCAATTATACAACTCAGACATATAACCATAGTCTCACGCACTCAGACATACTCAGCCAGCTAGTCAGTCAACCAAACAGTCAATCGTACTACCATATATAGCCATCCATACAGTCATGCTCTCCCACACAGCCAGTCAGCCATACATACAGCTAGTCATAAAACCAGTCATCCCATCGTACCCACACACACACACACACACACACACACACACACACACACACACACACACACACACACACACAGCTCAGTCCGCCAGCTGCTGCCCTGCTCATATTACAGCATATTTATGTAAATAATAGAAGGGCACCAGAAGGGAGGGTGTGGGTGTGGGTGTCACCGTCCTCGTCCCCGTCCTCGTCACGCCGGCAACAGGACGAGGATGACGAGTCTCTGTGATTCACGCCGCCCAGGGAGGAGGAGGAGGAGGAGGAGGAGGAGGAGGAGGAGGAGGAGGAGGAGGAGGAGGAGGAGGAGGAGAGGGGTGACTGGAGAGTAGGATGACAAGGAGGAGAGGGGACTAAAGGGAATTGTTAACAGAGGGTATCTTCGGAGGAGGAAGAGGGGAGGAGGAGGAGGACAAGAAGAGGAGGAGGGCAAGAAGAGGAGGAGGAGGATTGGAGAGTAGGATGACAAGGAGGAGAGGGGATTAAGGAATTGTTTAACGGAGGGCATATGAGGAGGAGGAGGAGGAGGAGGAGGAATTACTCAGAAATGGTCTAACAGAGGGCATTTCATTTCACGGGAGGAGGAAGAGGATGCAGAAGGAAGGAGGAGAGAAGGAAATGGAAGAGGAAAGGAAGCAGGAAGAGGAGGAGGAGGAGGAGGAGGAGGAGGAGGAGGAGGAGGAGGAGGAGGAGGAGGAGGAGGAAGGCGGATGGATAAGGAAGCCAATTGAGGAAGACCCCCGCCACGTTAGACTTAAACAGGACCTTTCTATAAGTGGTTTGTGGGTCAGTGACTTTGAGTTCCGCCGCATTAAGAGTTCCTTGGTTCGAGTCCCAGCGAGGGCAAGCAGCTGACAGCCACACCACGGGATATAGGCAGCCAATCACAGCGCTTCTATTGACTTACTGAGGTGATTGGATGGGTCTTAATGCGGTATATCAATAACAATCACAATTCAGACATCATGGATTGTTTATTAATGAAATCAAAGATGCAGGCGATTCTCTATTAGACAAACTGGTAGGATTTTCTTTACCAAATGCTTACAAACTTGGTAAAACGCTACAAAAATACCAGTCCCCACGAATAGAATTAGTGCGATTCCGAAGTGGTTCATTCAACAACTGACCACATCTACGTCATTAATTAAGGAGTAGACAAATATTCAGGACACAATAAACCACTATGAATGGCTTCCACACACTATGAACACACCTTCGATTCAGTGAAAATTTCAGCTGATAGTAGAAGACATGTATAAGGAAAGGACAGCCACTATAAAGCTACACATGGCCAGCAAGAAATTACCAAGAAAGGGATCAGACAAGGCGGTATCAATTCTTTTTTTTTCTTCAAATCGGAAGAAACAAGAATTAGGATTAATCAAGAATACTTAAATAATCTCATCTTTGCCAATTGTGTTGTTCTGGTGAGCGAATCTACTGACGAAACATAGCAGATGATTTTGTAGTTGCACAGAGTAAGCCAGAAAGTAAGCCTACAGATGAGTATAAAGCAATCTATAGTGACACATTTACTTAGGACAAAAAACTAGTGCAAGTTCAGATCATGAAAACTGAATCAAAAGAAGACTAGGGACGGGACGGAGTGTTAAGGAAATAAAACACTGTAATGAGAAGGTATAATGAGTAATGAGAAGGTATATAATCAGTTCATCTTACCGATACTATGATACGGATCGGAAACTGGAGTCTTGGAACGAAAACTTCAGTGCCCAAAGGATAAAAGAGAATATTTAGAATAATATTGGGAGATAGGAAGAGAGCATCATGGATTAGGAAGCAAACCAAAGTTGAAGACGTATTGAGCACAATTAAAAGAATATAAATGGACATAAGTTGAACAATAAGATTAACAGAGTGTCAACCTGAGGACGGTAATAGGCAGGGCATCATAACTACATGGAGACGAGATTAGAAGGTTTGCTACGGTGGCTTGGAATGGACGGACAGCTGATAGAGGAGTAAAGAAACTTGGAGAGACATTAAACCTGCAGTGGAAATCATGAAGGATTGAAATATAGATGCTTAAACAATGTGAAGAAAAGTACATTTACCTTCGTCTTTAAAAATGTGCAAATAAGAGTACATTCAGTATCGTCTGTGCAAGATGAAGATGATGATGATGATGATGATGATGATGATGATGATGATGATCGTGGTGGTGGTGGTGGTGGTATTAGGTGCTACGTGGATACTAACAAAATATGACGGAGATTACAGTAGCGAAGCGGTAGTTAGACTGAACTAATAATAATGATTGAATTAGGAGACCTGTAGTAGTACCCATTACGTGACTGACCCTCCCCGCAGTGTGGCCGGGGAGACTTCTCTTCTCTAGGGACGAAGTGAGAGGCGAGCACGTGTATGTATGTATGCATAGACGTGTGTGAGTGCGTGCCTTGTCTCGGCTACCACCCTTAAGGGAAACGTTGGCCTTGAGTATATAGATAGATAGATAGATAGATAGATAGATAGATAGGTGACTGACTGATTAAATGAGCAGGGTGTCGTAAGCCAACGTAAGAATGAAAGTAATTGTTTAGATTTCCTTAATTTTCCCACTAAATCAATGTGGGAGAGATAGAAATTGTTCACTATTTTTTTCACCAAATTAATGAGATGGAAAGAAACTACCATTTTGATTTTTTTCTTCCAATGTGATTTTGGGTTTATACTTTTTATGTAATGCTATTTTTTTTTCCTTTCTTGCTTTTCTCATTGAAGGTTTTATTACTCTTCGCTACCTATTGTCTTTGTCATTACTAGTACTACAACAACAACAACAACAACAACAACAACAACAACAACAACAACAACAACTACTACTACTACTACTACTACTACTATTTTATCTAGTATCGCTTTAATTGTTTCTTCATTAGCCTATCACTTATTTTTTTTACTGTCAATGTTGCTTTGAAATATGTTTAGCCTTCCAGTTTGCTAACCACTTCCTCCTCCTCCTCCTCCTCCTCCTCCTCCTCCTCCCCCCGGGCATGAGGTGATGGCAAGCGGTTGGCAGTCACCCAGCCTCCGCTCAGCCAGCAATAACAAGTCTTTATGCAGCAAAAACAGAAGCCTCGTGTGTGTGTGTGTGTGTGTGTGTGTGTGTGTGTGTGTGTGTGTGTGTGTGGAGCATCATTGAGGGAATGAAAAAATAAGGTAATGATATAACACACTCATTCTGAATATTACAAGGAGGATGAGGATGAGGAGGAGGAGGAGGAGGAGGAGGAGGAGGAGGAGGAGGAGGAGGAGGAGGAAAACAAGAAGAAGAAGAAAGAAAAGAAGAAAAGATGATGAGCGTACAGTCGTTTATTTTTTTTTTTTTCTAATCCATTGTTCTACAGATATGAAACAAACATGAATAAATAAATAAATAAATAAATAAATAAATAAATAGATAAATAAATAAACACAAAAACCACAATATATCTCGTCTCATCCCACTAGTACCAGCACAAAAACAATAAAAAACAATAACAAAAATAACAACCATCCAGACAAAAGACAAGCGTGCAGTATTACCAACACAAACCACTAACCCTTAAACAACCTCTCTCACCACAGCACGTGCACGGCAAGCAGGCAGGCAGGCAGGCAGGACACCACCTCCCCTCGCTCTCCCCCGCAACAGGAAGCAAACAGGACGTGATGCCAACACACTATTATTATTGGACTACTTGAGCCGCCCACCCTAATTGCCAAACTCGAGGCTTGAGAGGTGTCTGGGTGCCACGCGGTGAGACATGGCCAACACTACCACAAAAATTATGCTGCCATGAGGAGGAGGAGGAGGAGGAAGAGGAGGAAGGAGGAAGAGCTAAGGGTGACATAATTTTACTAGAATACCCAGAATTATGATGCCATGGATGGAACTTAGATCAGAATGCCATGAAAAGACAAACACTACGGCACTTGGACAACCTAAACTATTGTGTCATGAAAATTAAGCCTAATATAATATTGAACAGAGCCGTGTGAAGTTACAAATAGATCATGAAATAGATGCACCACACACACACACACACACACACACACACACACACACACACACACACACACACACACACACACACACACACACACACATCCACGCATCTCAAACACACATACTACTGAACAGAGCCGTGAAAAGGTAAGTACAAACAAATTACAAAATACATGTAGTACTACCACACACCCACGTATCTTAAACCATGTGGGAAGACAATACACATGACTCCTGCACCCTGAGTAAAGACATCTCACTAAACAACATCACATTACAGTACCACAGGACAGCCAGCAGACATGAAGGGTGATTGGTGAGACATACCAGCGCCGCACCCATCAAGGAGGCATGAGTGAGAGCCACGCCCATAATGATTACGTGCACCGCCTAGCAAAGTAATGGCAGAGGACGTTGCCACAAGCAGAAACAAGCAAGCCAGGTGGAATAACAATAGCCAACCCCAACACCGTCATTGCAAACAAGAACTGTCACTGTAAACACAACACCAGGTGAGAAATGTTTACTTAGATGCGATAAAATGAATGAATAAATAAATGTATGTGTCAAAATAAAAGGTGTATTGCCAGAACTAAATGAGGACAGGAATGTAGTGGTAAAAGAGGAGGAAATATGAAAGATAGTGAAAGTTAAGGGTATATAGTGCTTAGTATAGTGGCTACAGTGTGGTAATACAAGGTTGAATGGTGTGGAAACGATATACATACAGTGCAGTGATGGATGTATTAGTGATATTAATATACTCTCACTCTCTCTCTCTCTCTCTCTCTCTCTCTCTCTCTCTCTCTCTCTCTCTCTCTCTCTCTCTCTCTCATCATATGCCCGCGATCTCCAACAGTATTATTATCGTTAAAGAAAGAAGGAAAGAACAGAACAATTAACAGTATACGAGGCACAAAGAGAGAGAGAGAGAGAGAGAGAGAGAGAGAGAGAGAGAGAGAGAGAGAGAGAGAGAGAGAGAGAGAGAGAGAGAGAGAGAGAGAAAGTGAACGAGTAAAGAAAAAGATCAAATGTATTGCCATAAATAAAAGTCAAACACCTTTCACACCCATATACAAGAGTTAGTTTACCATACATAATACTGAGAGGGTAAGGGAATACAACCACAACAAATACACTAACTACTACAGCTAATACAGACTAGGCGAATACAGCATCTTCTGAGGAAAAAATACAACTCTAATATCAGCACTTCATGGTTTCATTATAGCCTACGAACTGATGATGATGATGATGATGGTGAACTAACATTAATATTACGATGAAAGGAAGGGATGCTAGTACGAATAACATGAATGGAAGGTAAAATTAATATCACATGAGAATAAGAAATAAACGAAGATAAATAAATAAGATCGAAAAATAATACACAATAAGAAATAATAAAGAAAAGAAAAGATGGAAGAGAGGAAATCAGACATCATGATTCACACACACACACACACACACACACACACACACACACACACACACGAATTGGTAACACTTGCGAAAGACTGAATGAATGAGTAACTAACTTTTTTACAATTACAAATACGAAAAAAAACAATTGATCTGCCCATACCCTTTCAATTTACACTAATTCACCTATTACCATATACAAGTTTGCTAGATATATACAAGATTTTAGAATATACTTGAAAAAACAGCGAGCGTGTGGTTTTTTTAGCTACAGTACTGATAGAGGGAGTATGTGTGGGTGTGACAAGCCTTGTATGGTGTCACCCAAGTCTCTGTCTGCACTCTGACGAAGTTGTTCTCGAATCTGGCGTGATAAAGAACATACAGCAGAGAACAGGATGAGGTGGTGGTGGTGGGAAGGAAAATAATGGATGGTGTTGAAGGTAAAGGATTTGGTGTTGGGTGAATTTGATGCTTTTAGTGAGGGTATGAGATGCTACACACACACACACACACACACACACACACACACACACACACACACACACACACACACACACACACACATACTATATTATATTCTTTGACTATAAATATATATTCTAAGTGAGTTTTTTGTGTCTAATATATCTCGTTCAACTCTCACCTCACGCCCAAACGTCATGCAAACTGTGATGAATAATAGTTCAGTGACCCTGACGAATTGCTGAGAGGAGGAAGGAAGGAGGGAGAGAAAGAGGAGAGGCTGAAGGAGAGAGAGAGAGGGAGAGAAATTGTAAGCTGTCTTCACCTCTTCCAAGTTATATCTCCACCTTACCTGTGTTATCTTGGGACAAATGAGGCACTAAATAACTTGTTTATGTCCTGTGGTAGTTACTTGTAGAGCTGTAATCCAGTATGTGGTGTGGCACTCTCGCTGTGGCACTGGACACTACCACCAGCACAGTACCAAGGGAGGACTGAGAGCGGCGCACCCTACTCTTACCACAGCCCAATGCACACTGACTGCTCCGTTGTTGCCAATCTTCTTCGCCCACACTCACTTAGGGCAGACAAACGCCTTTCTTAACTTTGCTACCATTTGTAAACCTTGTATCATACGGATGTTTTTGTGTATTCTGTATAGTTATAGTGATTGGTTAAGTCTATTATAGTGAAGGTGTGTTCTCTTCGATTAGATTTCCCCCGATAGGCTGATAACTAGTATACAGTGTTCACTTGCTTGTTCCTGTACTTCATGCACCTCACCTTGGTCAATCTTTTCCTTCACCTTTTCTCACTCTCTTGTATTACACTTTATATTCCTATTCTAAAAGGGTGTTTATCTTATACTAACAACGTATGTACCCAACTTTTGTACACCTTTTTCCGACACAGCAGATGCAGAAAAATCTCTACCACTCTATGTCATGCCTTTGGGTGAAATAAAATTATTATATTATTATTAGTAGTAGTATTAGTAGTATTATAGCTCCTTCTCCCTTAATGGACAAAAAAATCAATATATATGTTCATTAATCTCACTACCATCTTTATTCTTATTTAACTGGCTCAAGTAACTCATACCTTCTAGTTATATGCATTTTCATTAATACTACTCACTTACTAACTCAAATTACTCATGTAACTTCCATACACTTTAATTTATCTCACTACCCACTCTATTCACAATCAACTGACTCAAATATCTCATAGCTTGTTACTGCTTGGATTCTAAATTGTTGGCTTTCATTCTATGTTTGTCTAATTTTCACGTACATGTGCCAATGTTGGACATATTATTCTATCATGAAATGTCTAATTTATGTTCACTAACCTTCCTCTCATCATGGCCTCTGATTATCCTGCCCAAAAAAACTGTCGATTGTTTTTCCTTCATAGTTTACACAGGATTCTTACTTTATTCTTGTATCTGAAATCCCTTCGCATAGAATTACAAGTGATAAACTTCATACTGGAAATTGGTTTGAGCGCCACATAGAACAGATCATTTTCTGTATGATTCCCTACACTGTCGAGTTATTGAATTTCACGTTCTAGCACAGTCCATACTTAATAGCATTGTGTACAGTGTGATTATAATGGAGAAAAATATATAACATGTGTTCGCGGTACTGGGATCTGGTAACACTGGCGGGTGGGAGTGAAGCTTTACTTTCCTCAACTAAGGATCGTATAATTTTCCTTCTTAATGTGTAATTTCTATCATATACTCAATAAATATTTTGACAACCATGACCCTATGGTCGATGCCACAGAGCCTAAAACTTTGAAATAAAGCAACGGCCAGCCATTTCAACGTCAGCTGAAAGTGATCAGACAGCCTGGTTGGTGCCTCTCGTCACACCCTGAGCAAGGCGCTGTTTGTCATATAACCTGAGTTCGTCGTCTTTTCTTCTCTATGCATAGTTGTAAATGACTGAAAGATAGATAGAATTACAGATTGTGGGACTCTTTCCAGTTGTTGTATAGTCGCAGGGAGTGATAAATGTGAGCAGAGTTGAGGGTATGAGGCGTGGCAGAGCAGACTGTGGTAAGGGAGAGAAGGAAGGAGGGAGGAAGGGAGAGTCAGCCTGCCAGAGGTACAACAACTTTCCCTAGCAATGACAGCTTCGGGCATGCATTGTTTTCCTGTTATTTTCTCTCACTCTCCATCATTTACTTTCGTTATCATTCGTGTGTTTACAGAGTTGGTAGGTGAAAGACGATTTGAAAAAAAGTTTAAAATTTTTGTCATTTACATTGATTTTGTGTTGTAATGTAATATCGCAAATCCGCAATATTTCAAAGGCAAGCCATTACAGTAAACAAAATAAAGAAGGTTCAGCAATATATGAAATTAACTGAATCCTACCTCTAGAACACTTTTAAGCAAATGAAAAATGTGGGAAAACGAATTCAGAAGAGAAAAGATGAAAGAAAAGTGAAAGTGATACCACTTACCCATCCTTCCCACGCCTTCATGTGTGTGTGTGTGTGTGTGTCCCTTCCTCCCTAGTCACGTCCTACGAACCCCTACATAGTACACGACTAGTACTACTACTACTACTACTACTACTACTACTACAACTTTATCATCTGGGAAAAAAAAAAACATCTATGGAAATATTATCAGTGACAAAAACATTGGTGGGAAGTGATATTATAAGAAAGATATTTCTGGACCATCATGAGAGAGAGAGAGAGAGAGAGAGAGAGAGAGAGAGAGAGAGAGAGAGAGAGAGAGAGAGAGACCTCTTTCATTCATTCAGCCGTACATCTATAAATAAACACAAGGACAATGGGAAGTACACTCGAACGTTATATATAATAAACAAAAAAATAGATAAAAGGGACAAGATTTCAAAGTAATCAAAATGGTAAACAAAACTTCACTCTATAATCTAAATAAAATACGATTTCCAATATTACTACAAAATACGTACTAAAATAATGACACATATAGAGCCAATGCATAATTAATTCTATCAAACACTAAATATTCAGTGAAATCAATTTCCCTCCACTTTTTTTCTTCTCAAATTCAAAAATTGTCATTGGATTAAATTTTCTTAAGGTCTTTTGTGGGTTAGATTTGGCTACATTGTTTCTGTCCTCTGAATATTTACGAAGGGATAAGGACGAGAGAGAGAGAGAGAGAGAGAGAGAGAGAGAGAGAGAGAGAGAGAGAGAGAGAGAGAGAGAGAGAGAGAGAGAGAGAGAGAGAGATGCAGCTGTCAAACATTTTTTTTGTATAATTTTAACCTCCACTCACTCCCTTCCTCCTTGCCAGCCTAATATATACCTCGGCAACTGTGGAGGAAAGGAGAAGAGAGAGAGAGAGAGAGAGAGAGAGAGAGAGAGAGAGAGAGAGAGAGAGAGAGAGAGAGAGAGAGAGAGAGAGAGAGAGAGAGAGAGAGAGAGAGAGAGAGGTGTCACGTTACTGGGTCCCATATGTTGTTTGGCACTATACCCCCCACCCACCCCTCAGACAGTGCCCAAGGAGGGGAAAGAAGGGCATCGGGATAAAGTTACTGGAAGAGCCACACACCCATAGGCCTCTCTCTCTCTCTCTCTCTCTCTCTCTCTCTCTCTCTCTCTCTCTCTCTCTCTCTCTCTCTAATCAGTAACAGTGCGGGCGTCCCCTGTCTGCGGGGGCGTCCGGGGAGAATGTCCTTCTGTGGTACTGTTCTGCAGACATACCCGCCCTCAGCTACTGTACGTGTGTGTGTGTGTGTGTGTGTGTGTGTGTGTGTGTGTGTGTGTATGTGTGTGTGTGTGTGTGTGTGTGTGTGTGTGTGTGTGTGTGTGTGTGTGTGTGTGTGGACGGGAAGTGGAAGAAGAGAAGAACGATGAGGAGGATACACGAAAAAAAAAGAAAAAAAATGAAAAAAGAAATGTAAAAAAACAACAGATAAGCAACTAAAAACACACAGGGAAAAACATGACATGAGAGAGAGAGAGAGAGAGAGAGAGAGAGAGAGAGAGAGAGAGAGAGAGAGAGAGAGAGAGAGAGAGAGCGCATATGTTATGAATGTCTCCGTATTATTGGCTTTAGGTCAGCTCCTATACCAGTTCAGTCATTTTGATTGACACCAATAGATTCACAGTGATTGTACCTAAGATTCAAATATAAATGTAAAAAACTCGGTAAAACAAAGAATACAAAAATCAGTCAGTCGCGACCTGGTCGGCGACCAGGGCATCACTGTATGCAGGAGTCACACATTGGCGAATGGACTGACATACCCAGGACGGACGCAGACACACAGGAAGGGCACCACGATGGCGTGAGGGCAGGCAGGAGGAAGCCCCTTCAACTACCTGCCGACGTGGAGAGGGAGCTAGGGGAGCGACTCTAGGAAAATACTTTTTTTATACGACATGAACCTCAACGAGTACCGCAACAAGCCAGGAAGGACGGTGTTAGGGCAGAAAAGGGCACCACTCTTAACCTCCCTCTCTCAGGTAATGATATAGGAAGGTGGGTAAAGGGCACTTCAACGTCAGCCACCACCTCGTCAGCACTCGTGTCTGCCTCCACCTCCTCCACTCCACCAGTTCCTTCAGATGAGACGGCGCCCCTGGGGTTTTTGAGGTACAACCAGAGCCTGATCATGGTAATTAGGCGGCTTCTTTGATAAAAAAAAATAAAAGCTTTTACGAATTCAGGCTCTTCCACAATGTTTCCGGTAATAAAATTAAGGTACTCCATGATGGCAATGCAGCTGCTGAAGGGATATTTTAGGTACTGTGTAGCCAGGTAGTGGGAACCCACTATATATACCACCGTGCCCCACCAAAAACGTAATCACGAATGTCTAACGAATTATCGCTAGACGAACGCAGAGCAATCGCAATGCATGCGAGAATCTATTGCAAATTATCGCCTTAAATGGCAACACATCGTAGTGGATTCGCCGACCTTACGATACATGGCCATCGCAAGTTGGGCGATACATCGCCGTAGGCTGTGACCTTCCCTCGAATATATTGCGCCTCATCTTCAACGATTGCGTTGACAGGACGAATGAACGCCGGGTGGTCGAGGGACATGGCGATGGGGTTCGCTCAAAATGGCGATTTCTGTCAAGAGCCTAGGCTTTGCCATTTCCAGACGGGGAATCTGGAACGAATCGGCTATATTTTTGTTCGCGACCATTCGCACAGCCGATTCGCCAATGTGTGACCCTCCTCGCGGCTGACCTTCTAGTACGTACTATACATATACATTGATGCAACTATAATTTGATATAACTTTATATATACATTTAAAGTCTATACCAGTATACGTTATCCTCATACACAGTAAGCAAGCACAAAACAAGTACCAGCCTCCAGCAGGTTGTTGTTCACCAAGCCTCGCCTCTTCACTTGCAGGATCCATACGACGGAGTCCGTGGTATGGATCCTGGCTGTCTTCACCTAAACAACCACATAGATGATAGAAGATACAAATCTAAAGTGCTTCCACTAAAGCCTGCAGGCCTTTTTCAAATAGACGGTAAGGGGAAGATGACCAGAGACAGGAGTAATGGCAATGTTAAGAAGATAAATAGTGGCTTGAAAGTTTACTATACAAACTGCAGGAGTATTGTAAATAAAATAGACTACCTTAGAGGGTTGACTAGTGTAGAAAAGTTCGATATTATTGCTTTAACAGAAACTTGGTTGGATATGTCAGAGAAGATATTTGGTCCAGAAGTAGAAATAGAGGGGTACAAGTTTTTTTTTCACAAGGATAGAAAAGGAAGAAAAGGAGGAGTAGCACTTTATGTTAGGGACACATTGCAATGTAGTCCAAATAATGTGATTAAAATAGATGACAGGGTAGAATCCATATGGGTGAAAGTTAGGGAAGCAGCCAGAAAAACTGTTTTGGGTGTAGTGTATAGGCCTCCAAGCTTGAGTAGAGGAGATTCTATTTCTATATGGCAGGAGATTAATTGGGCATATAAATATGAACAGTTATGTGTATTGGGTGATTTTAATTTAAGGAACATTGACTGGGAACTAACGGTAGGTGATAATGATGCTGAGGATTTGTGTGTGTGTGTGTGTGTGTGTGTGTGTGTGTGTGCGTGTCTGTGTGTGTGATGCAATAATTACAAAATATCGTCTCACACTGTGCAAGATTTCGTCAGCTCATCGCCCACAAATAATAGAGATCCTTTTACCATGCAGTCTTAAGTACATCAAGATATACATGTATATCAGAGTGTCTATTATGCATTACACAAGTATACAATAGTTTATTGTTTGTTTGTGGTTGAGATCAAAGACTATGGATGTGGTGTATAAATAGTGTTAGGTTCGTCGCCCCTTTCTGTGTGACGTGAGATCGAAGCACAAGTGTGTGTCGGCGACCAGGATTATGAAGATTTTGGCTTCTAAAACTGATCCTCCCCTGGGTAAGTAACATAGAGTGTGCATGTATTTATAAGCAAAGCATATGTATGCATGAGATCGATGTTCATAATGGGTGTTATATTATAGAAAGTAAATGGAAAGTTTACAATGTTATCTCCATATCGTCCAACGTGGTATTTCGTCTTAATATAACTTATATTGGCAGGATCTATTATAAGCCTTTTTGCAACGTAAATCACGGTTGATTATATATACAAAGTGGTCCCGAAGGGTTGCTGTAAACTGTATGTTTAGTGACCGTATGGTGAATCACCTGCTTCACTTTCACATCAACTATACGCACACACCCACACATATATATATATATATATATATATATATATATATATATATATATATATATATATATATATATATATATATCAATAATGGTGTAGAGTCACTCCCCGCCTCCAAAAGTACTGTTTACGCCTCCACATTATAGTCAAGGGGCCTAGCATATATCTCAACCATTACATATATGTGTGATATGCGTTATTAATGAGGGTATTATTTTACATCTTCACCACAATGCTCTAGAGAATTCACGGTTATATATTTGTATTACCTGATGCATTTTGAGAATGTTTTCTTCAATTACATTTCCGTCGCAAATTCTTAGTTAGTGAGATATTCAGTGTTTTCTGTGAGACCTTTTCTTCAAAAAATAAAGTTTAATTTTGTTTGAACAAGGTTCTGTTATTTGCCAATGTATGTGGGTTAAGGTTTGGTTAATACAGGTTATTTTAGGTTAGGTTAATATAGAAGCTATCAAATGTTCTCTATGACCAAAAATAGGGTGTTGGACGAGGTGCAGTCCCAAGATGGAGTAGTAAACAAACGCCATTATTGTGAAGATGTAAAATATTACCTTAATGAATATCAGAATCAGAACAGGAAGGCGAAAATACCGAAATCGAAACGTAAGGTAAATGAAAAACGATTAAAACATACAAACATACTCGATCCTCTCACTTTGCCCTTTGTCCTACAGTGGAATGAGAGAGGCTGTTGATAATTATGATGAAAGGTTTCTGTGGAAGTTTGGAAGAAGAGTAAAAATGGAAAATAAGATTGGATAAGGAATCTAGATGGATTGTGGGGTTTTGGCTATAAGGAGGGAAAGGATGAGAGTGGCTGTGTGATATTTGGAAGTGAATAGACCAATTAAAACACAGGGTGAGGTCCAGATGAATAAAAGGAAAGATTATCTAAGAACTATTGAAGATCAGGCAGTGCAGTAAGAGGCAAAGAGGTGAATAAATAAATAAAAATAAAACAAGCTCCAGCTAAAGGATGTACAACTAAGGGAAGGGGAAGGGCAAGCAGTGTAAAGATGGTAATGATTATTGTTGCATCCACAGGGGCGGTGCTGACATGTTCCCGGGCAGGAGTGTCAGTGGAGTGGGGGAAGGAAACCTGCCTGGCCCTCTCCGACTCCTTCTCCATCACCTCCTCCCACAGCATCTCCCGGCATGTGGCTCGCATCAAACCATCCCTTGACCTGTATCCCTCCCACATCTTGCACAGGACTGAGGTGACCACTTACTTAGGTCAACTTAGGTCTATTATACATCATTGTTACTTAGATCTACATATATTTGTAGATTTGTAGGAATAACTATATATTTGATTTTATATTTCTCCTAGACTGAGGTTGATCACTTTTTACATACATTGTTATCCATTTAGAATAATTATTTGTCTTAAATTTGTGGATTAGTCCTGTGTTTGGAGAATTCTATCACCGTAATCCATGTGGTTCATAAAAAGTGACACAATAAACAGAGTGAGGTGTCTGGGAAGCCCCTTCATGGTATACTCTATAAATAGGCAAGGTGCAGAGGGGAAGGGGAGAATTATGTCTCCATGAATCCTGGCATGCCTTGTCTTAGCTACCTTCCTTTAGGTTAGGTTAGGTTAGGTATCTAAATGTATATATAGAATTTGGTTGGCCATTTGCTACATCCATTTAGAATAATTATTTGCCTTTAATTTGTAGATGAATGTTTCAGGTTGACCACTGGCTTTCCACTGCGTCTGGTCCACTGTCCTGCGGTGGGGACATTGGTGGCACTGTGGAGCAGCTGAACAAGGCTCTGGCCCCGTCACCTATGTTGGTGGGACAGAAAATCACTGTGGCTGACCTTGAAGTTTTTGCTGCTCTCTACAGTAAGTCAGGGATGACACGCACGCACATACACACAAACACACACACAAACACACACACACACACACACACACACATTGAAGCTTAAGAAGATAGAACAAGAATTGAGATGAAAATGTAGAGCATGGAAAAGGTAAAGCAGACTTGATAAGTGCACAGATTAAGACAAGATATGGAGAAAGTACAAAACTAGTAGTTGCATATGTATCCCCAAAACAAAAATAGACTAAGGGAGAACAAATTACTCACACATCCCACTCCTTGGTCGACTGATTTTGTGGTGGAAATTAAAGTGAAGGTAGAATGTTTAAAGTAAAGGAAATTAAATTTAATTTCATGGTTATTACTATGGTGAAAGGTGAAGCTATGAAGTCAAGCAGAGTGTTTGGTACAGCTTAAGTGGGGTGTAAGTGTGTTTAATCTTGTAGTGCCTTTTTCTTTGGTTAGACTTGACATGACTTTATTTTTCAGAAAATGGATCCTGGCAAGCCTTGGTTAAGGGGGGCAGTGCTCCCACACACACCCTTCGCTGGTACAACTACATCCAGACTCAGGTGTGTGTGTGTGTGTGTGTGTGTGTGGCATTCACCATATTTCACCAGTCTTGAGGATTATGTACTGGACTTGTGATCGCCAGCCATTACTCTCCCGGAGAGAGCTTAGATCTCATTATAGCCCGACCTATGGGTAAGGCTGTGACCTTTGACACACCACACACTCCACCCTTTAAGGAGGACAGTAACTGCTTGGTCATCAGTGAAGACTTTGCAGAACTTGAGCCTTTTGAGTGACAGGCCGAGGCATTACCATTGAGCTACCAAGCAGTGTGTGTGTGTGTGTGTGTGTGTGTGTATGTGTGTTTCTTCAATTTTTTATGTAATGTGTGTGGACACTTTGACACAAGGTAGTGGCAGGTAATTGGATGAATAACACCTTATCTCATTACATCAACTCCCCAAATCTTCCTGTACAGGTGAATGATGTCCTGGGAGCACTTCCTAAGGACATCCAGAAGTCCTTGAGTGCCTCCCAGGTGCCTTCATCTTCTCCGGAGAAGGTTGCGGGATCCACAAAGAAGCCAGAGGAAGGGGGCAAGTTTGTGGAGTTGCCGGGGGCCAAGATGGGTGAGGTGGTGGTGAGGTTCCCCCCAGAGGCGAGCGGGTACCTACACATTGGTCATGCAAAGGCAGCCCTTCTCAACCAACACTACCAGGAAGCCTTTAAGGTTAGCCAAGTGTGTTTAGCCTTAGTGGTGCTCTTTAAGCCTAGAATCATTGGTGTATCTCATTGTTTTGTCAATAAACGTAACACTGGTGTATGCATCCATCATGAGGTATTTGAGACTGTTTATACTAATTTCTTCAATTGAAGCTTGTTCCTGGAGCCTAACCGAGTTTTCCAATAGCCTCGCTGATTTTATTTTCCCCCTTGGTATTGTACAGCTGTAACTATAAATCATAGTCAAATATTGATATGCAATAATATCCTAAACCAAAGAAGTGATTACTAATAAACAAAGACTAACAAAGAAGGCAATTATTATCATGTAAACCATGGGCAGAATGCATGACACACATTTGCATTGGTTGCTTAGCTAGTGACGATGGTGTATGTTCCTGAATTTGACATAACCACAGCTAATGGCAAATGTGTATGTGTGTTGTGCAGGCTGTGTTTGTGGATTGTACCATGATTTGTTTGAATGTTTTTGTTCATTGATAATCACTCACGCCTTTCACTTTTTTTTTTTTCTTTGTTGAGAGAGGCTTAGCTGCCATGGAAGCATGTGTGTTTTGTTTTTCCATTCCTTGTGTTGAAGTTAAAATGCAGCTCATCTCTCTCTGTCTTCCTCAGGGAAAGCTGATCATGAGGTTTGATGACACTAACCCTGCCAAGGAGGATGCAGAGTTTGAACGTGTCATTCTAGAGGACCTGAAGCTGCTGCAAGTAAAGCCGGACGTGTTCACCCACACCTCGGACCATTTTGACCGCCTGCTGGGGATGTGTGAGCAGCTGCTGGATCAGGGGCTGGCTTACTGTGACGACACAGATGGCGAGACCATGAAGAAAGAGCGGGAGGAGCGGCAAGAGAGCAAGAACCGCAACAACTCTGTGGAGAAGAACCGGGCCATGTGGGAGGAGATGAAGAAGGGGTCAACGTATGGCCTGTCATGCTGTGTGCGGGCCAAGATTGACATGAACAGTGACAACGGGTGCCTGAGGGACCCCACCATATACCGGTGCAAGAATGAGCCCCACGTCCGCACAGGCACCAAGTACCAGGTGTACCCGACATACGACTTTGCCTGTCCTGTGGTGGACAGCGTGGAGGGTGTCACCCACGCCCTGCGTACCACCGAGTACCACGACCGTGACGATCAGTATTTCTGGTTCATCGATCGGCTGGGCTTGCGGCCACTCCACATTTACGAGTACTCGCGCCTCAACATGAATAATACAGTGCTGTCCAAACGCAAGCTGACCTGGTTTGTAGCGGAGGGTCTGGTAGACAGCTGGGACGACCCACGCTTCCCTACCGTGCGTGGTGTGTTGAGACGTGGCCTCACCGTGCAGGGCCTGAGGGACTTCATTGTGTCCCAAGGGTCTTCGCGGTCAGTAGTCAACATGGAGTGGGACAAGATCTGGTCCTTCAACAAGAAAGTGATTGACAGCACTGCTCCACGCCACACGGCCCTCCAAGGCGATCTGGTACCTGTACTAGTGTCTGGGGCCACAGAGCAGGCTACCACGGCCCAGCGGCATCCCAAGGACCCCTCCCTGGGCACCAAGACTGTCTGGGTGGGGCCGAAGATCCTGGTGGAGGCAGTAGATGCAGAACAGCTGCGTGAGGGCCAGAATGCCACTTTCATCAACTGGGGCAACATCATGATTAAGAAGGTGAACCGGCAGGAAGGCCGGATCGTCTCGGTGGAGGCTGAGGCCAACACGCAGGACACTGACTACAAGAAGACCCTTAAGGTGACCTGGCTGGCTGATAATGACAGCAGCACCTGTACACCCATTATCTGTGTTTACTTTGACCATCTCATCAACAAGAGTGTGCTGGGCAAGGACGAAGACTTCAAGAACTTCATTGGCCATGAGACTCGGGCTGAGGTGAGCATGGTTGGTGACCCTGAGCTGCGCAATGCCAAGGCAGGTGACATTGTGCAGCTGCAGCGGAAGGGCTTTTTCAGGGTGGATGAGGCTTACGGGTCAGCAAGCCTCAGCAGCTGTCGGGAGCGGCCGGCGGTGCTCTTCTCGATCCCTGATGGCCACTCCAAGGATGCCCCGACAGCTGCCTCCATCAAGAAGTTGGCTGGCATGAGTGCCAAGGAGAGGGAGCAGAGTGCCCAGGGTAAGAAGGCTGAGAAGAGTCCACAGGAGGAGGTCCGGCCAGTGGTAGGGGCTGAGGGTGGGTCTGGCCCGGCATTGCTAGAGGCCATCAAGTTGCAAGGTGACAAGATTCGACAGTTGAAGGGCAGCAAGGCAGACAAGAATGTGGTTATGGCTGAGGTGGATGTCCTCAAGAAGCTAAAGAAGGATTTCCAGAATGCTACAGGCCTGGAGTGGAAACCAGATATTGTGCTGCCTGCTGCTGCTGCTGCTGCTCCTACTGTTGCCACCCCTGCCACAAAGGCTTCAGGGCCCAGGTCACCGGCAGACATCCACACACAGATCAAGGCCCAAGGGGACAAGGTGCGGGAACTGAAGGCAGCCAAGGCAGACAAGAATGCGGTCATGGCTGAGGTGGATGTCCTCAAGAAGCTGAAGAAGGATTTCCAAGAAGCTACAGGTTTGGAGTGGAAACCTGACATTGTGCTGCCTGCTGCTGCTGCCACCACCCCTGCCATAAAGGCTTCAGGGCCCGGGTCACCGGCAGACGTCCACACACAGATCAAGGCTCAAGGGGACAAGGTGCGGGAACTGAAGGCAGCCAAGGCTGAGAAGGATGTGGTTATGGCTGAGGTGGATGTCCTCAAGAAGCTGAAGAAGGATTTCCAGAATGCTACAGGCCTGGAGTGGAAACCAGATATTGTGCTGCCTGCTGCTGCTGCTGCTCCTACTGTTGCCACCCCTGCCACAAAGGCTTCAGGCCCCGGGTCACCGGCAGACATCCACACACAGATCAAGGCTCAAGGGGACAAGGTGCGGGAACTGAAGGCAGCCAAGGCCGAGAAGGATGTGGTGAAGCGTGAGGTAGACACTCTCCTGGCCCTTAAGAAGGACTTTAAGACTGCAAGTGGCCAGGAATGGAAGCCAGATATGGATGTGTCCCAGCTGACTAGCCCCATGGGAGGATCACCTGCCACACCTGCCTCTCCCTCTTCTGTAGGAAGAGGCTCTAGCACAGCTATTGACCTGCATCACCAGATCAAAAGTCAGGGTGATACTGTGCGGGCCCGCAAGGGTGAGAAGGCCGACAAGGATACAATCAAACAGGCTGTTGATGTACTGTTGGGCCTCAAGGCACAGTTCAAGGCTGCCACTGGCATTGATTGGAAGCCAGATATTGATGTCTCACAATTCTCAGAGGCAGCCAGCAACGGCAGTGGTGGCAGCGTACCGGGCACCACGAGAGCCAAGACCAGCCCTACCAAGTCTGCTCCTGCCAAGCCTGCCCCTGCCAAGGCTGCCCCCGTTAAGGTAGCCAAGCAAGACGAGACCACCACCAAAAAGCAGACCCGTCTAGGCCTGGAGGCAAAGAAGGAGGAGAACTTGGCTGAGTGGTACTCTCAGGTCATCACCAAGGCCGAGATGATTGAGTACTACAATGTGTCTGGCTGCTACATCCTGCGGCCATGGGCATTTGCTGTGTGGGATGCCATTAGGACTTACTTGGATGACAAAATCAAGGCTATGGGGGTGGAGAATGCATACTTTCCACTCTTTGTGTCCCGCGAGGCCTTGGAGCGCGAGAAAACCCATCTCAGTGACTTTTCCCCTGAGGTTGCTTGGGTGACCCGCTCCGGCTCCAGTGAGATGGCCGAGCCGGTGGCCATCCGGCCCACCTCAGAGACGGTAATGTACCCAGCAGTGGCCAAATGGGTGCAGTCCCACCGCGATCTACCACTGCGGCTCAACCAGTGGAACAACGTAGTGCGCTGGGAGTTCAAACAGCCGACGCCCTTTTTGCGCACAAGGGAGTTCCTGTGGCAGGAAGGTCACACGGCCTTTGCCACAAAGGCCGAGGCTGAGGAAGAGGTGTATCAAGTGGTGGAGCTGTATGCACAGGTGTATGAGGAACTACTGGCAGTACCCGTGGTGCGTGGACGCAAGACTGAGAAGGAGAAATTTGCCGGAGCTGACTTCACCACCACCACAGAGGCCTTCATCTCTGCCAGTGGGCGGGGTATCCAGGGGGCAACCTCCCACCACCTCGGCCAGAACTTCTCCAAGATGTTTGAGATAGTGTTTGAGGACCCAGAAACGAAGGAGAAGCGGTACGTTTATCAGAACAGCTGGGGCTTGACCACTCGCACTATTGGGGTGATGGTGATGGTGCACGGCGACAACAAGGGCCTAGTGCTGCCTCCTCGTGTAGCCAGTGTCCAGGCCATCCTCATGCCTGTCGGCATCACTGCCAAGACAACTGAGGCTGAGAAGGTGGCCCTCTACCAGGCCTGTCAGGACCTGGAGGCAGAGCTACAGGCTGCGGGGGTGCGGGCCAAGCGTGATCTGCGGGACAATGTGACCCCTGCTTGGAAGTTCAACCACTGGGAGCTGAAGGGCGTGCCCCTGCGGCTGGAGTTGGGTCCCAGGGAGGTGGCGGCTGGCAAGGTGTTTGTGGTGCGACGTGACACCGGGGAAAAGCTAGCAGTGGAGCGCGCTGGGGCAGGGCCGGCCATCTTGACCATCCTGGAGGGTATCCACCGGGACATGTTCAACCGTGCCCTCAAGGACCTGAATGGGCACAAGGTGAAAGTGCAGAGCTGGGCTGAATTCACAGCCAGTCTGGACAATGGCAACGTGTTGCTGGCACCCTTCTGTGGCCGAGAGGAGTGTGAGGATGCCATCAAGAAGGACTCTGCTCGTGAAGAGGCGGCTGAGCCAGGTGCCCCAGCCATGGGTGCCAAGGGCCTGTGCATACCTTTTGACCAACCTGGCCCGGTGGACAGCCTGGCCTGCATTCACCCGGCCTGTAAGATCAAGCCACAGTACTACACACTGTTTGGCCGCTCCTATTAGCCTGACCAAGAGGTCTGTCACCCCACCACCCTGTCTGTGCTGGCCATGGCGGAGGACATATGTTCATCTTGCTGAAGGTGGCTGGGTTAAACAGGGCAGGTCAGTGTCTGGGCTGCCAAGTCATACCATGCAGGAGGAGGCAGGCATCACTGACTGGGTTGACCACAATTTACCAATGTAATATATGTTGTCTCGGAAAAATATTTGACTGTGTCGAGCAAAAATCTTGTCATGAGTGTGGTCGAGTCCTTGACACACACACACACACACACACACACACACACACACACACACACACACACACACACGCACACACACACACACGCACACACACACACACGCACACACACACACACACACACACACACACACACACACACACACTATTAGTAAGTCATCCTGTTATTCAGTAGACTTGTGTCTATTTTACTAACAAGCATCATTGCACTGCATGCTGGATGAAAGTACTATTGGGTGTATTTGTCAGGATGTGTTAGGACATTCATATTCCAGTCTGTTACCATTAATAACTGAATTATTGTCATTAAGTGGATTTTCTTATTAATATATAACCAATCAAATATACAATATTACACAGGTCAGAAAAAATATAATGGATTTGATATGCAAGACTTTCATTTGATCCTCATGAAAAATGTCAAAGAAATGGATAAGATTTATATGTGGCATTTATGGACTTGGAGAAAGCATTATGATTAGATTGATAAAAATGTTCTGTGGCAGACACTACAAAGTTATGGGATAAGTAGGAAGCAAATGAAACCTATGAAAAGTTTATACAAGGGAAACAAGAGTTGAGAGCTGAGATTTAAAAAAATAAATAAAAATGACAAACATGTGTATTAGGTTATGAGTAAATAGATACCAAACTTGGAAGCTGAAAGGGTGAATATTCATATCAATAACTTAGTCATATCTAGTTAGGTTAGGTTAGGCTTAATCTAATCTAGATATAACTACGTTGTTTACACGAATCTTTACCGGTAGAAGATCAAGAAACTGACAGAAAAATGGTGTCCAGGAAGTTCTTATGTCACAAAAGGCAAGGCATCTGTGGAAGACATGTAGAAGAGGGTTGGAGTATATAGCGAGTGAGTTGTCACCAAGATCTGCTCTTAGAAGTGGCTGTGGGACTAGTTGGGAGCTAGCTGTTTGACTTGTCGGCATTTTACATGGTGAGTGCATTTAGAAACACTTATTACTTTCATACAAGTTAGTGTGTGAAGTGTTTCCGCTAACTAAATGTGGTTATTAATTAACACATAAACACTTATTACTTTCATACTAGTTGGTATGTGAAGTGTTTCCGCTAGCTAAATGTGGTTATTAATTAACATCATTGATCCAGGGCCGTATCCCTATATTTGTAATTTCATATCTAATTGTGTCTTGTCGACAAGATGATGTCCGAATCTCTGCATGAATATTTTATTACAACTCGGAGAAACTAAAAACAAACAATCATGAATCATGTTTGCCCTTCCAAACATTTTTTAAACATATCAATATATGTTTTCATAAGGTGCATATAGTAAAAAATGTTATAATTTATGAATAAATTAGTATAATTGAGAGTTGGACTCGAGGGTTGGGACGAACATTAGAGGATCAGGTCGGACCGTCAGTGTTGGAGGAGGTAACCGTCATCTGTTTATTTCACTCCTGCTGATGATTCCTTGCCATCCTTGGTGCTGCTGTCGTCAGCACACAGAGATGATAGATCCCTGACAAGCGATAGCACCTCAGAGTAGAGGATACCATCAGCAAAGACAAGGTAAGAACTAAGAACACACTTTTGAATCAGTGAAGGAAACATGGCGGCGGAACACATTGTCCAGCGGGGTTTGTAGAGTAGTATCGGCAATGTAGAAGTAGATTTGACATTACTGCCAACTGTTCTTTGGAGTCTCAGTGTTGGTCAAGGATTATATACAAAATATAATCCTTGGTGTTGGTCGTGATGTCCAGCAAACCAGAAGTAGAAGCTATAATGTTACAGACAGTCACCGTCATAAACAGACATGCTGCCTTCAAGTGGAGTGCACATAACATGCCGAAATTTTTTTTTCCTTCATATAATCTTTGCTCCATCATGCGTGGCTGACGAATGGAATAATCTCGTGTGAACGTGGCCAGAAAGTGAAGCAGTGATAGCAAAGGAGTAAAAACGTTAGCCTAGTTAAGCATGTGTTTAATGTTTACCAAAATCAGCTGATTGGAGGTGGAAGACTGACGTATGTGGTATTATTTTCATTCATACGAGTAGTAATTTATGTTTCATCTGTTGTATCATGTTGATCAATATGTTTGATTTTGGGGTAAAAGTTTACGGTAAATCTTATTAATAGCATCTCCTCACTGATCACCAAAATATTGACATAGGTGATAAGGTATGTAATGTTCAACACGTTTGTGGTGGTTTTATTTGGGGGACGGCCTTAGTTTGGCCACAGAGGCTCTTTAAAAATTTATTATAAGACACACCTGGAGGAAAAAAAACCTTAAAATGAAAACATAGATTTAACACTCACCACGTCACATCCCACGGAGCCTCTTCCCTCCTCTGATGGACAAAGAGGAGGAGGAGGAAGAGGTTGGTGTCTAGGAGATGGAGGAGGAGGGTGGAGGGGATGAGGGGGGGGCCACCGCAAGGTACTAGTTTTGCTAGATAAATAATGGTTTCCGCCGCCTGAAACCTTCACAGATGTGTTGAATACACTATGTATAGTATGTAGGGAAGGAGAGAAAAAAGAAAGGGGTGGAGTAGTGATTGTTTAGTTTTACCGGGATTATTTTTTATACTTCATTTATTTTTCC
>JAXIVD010002446.1:32500-35000 GCA_036785275.1 Cancer borealis
CTAACGGGCGGAGGCCGACCATCAATAAACCTCTATCAATGCCTACCGGCCACAAAGGTAAAAAAAAAAAAAAAAAAAAAAAAAAAAAAACCACAACGCACCAACGCACCAGCCATAATATTCTCCCACATGATGGTTACGTAGTTGTCACGGTCGGAACGTGACTGTTCGTGGTAGAAGCCAAGGGAGTGCAGCATCTCGTGCACCAATGAGCCGTAGTTATCGAGGCACCACTGAGGGTAGTTGATGATCTGCTGCCCGCCTATCTTCCCGACGTTACTGTGGCAGCCGATGGTGTTGCTGTAGCAGGAGGGAAGAAATAGCATGAAAATACAATAAGTAGAAATCAATACAGGCTTATTATACTGACTTGATTTCCTTGTACTGTACTTTCCCGCTTGTTGCATATGTGTATAAAGTGGAATGATGTTACAGTTACAAAATACTACACAGAACATTTTTTCCTCAATTATTCCTACAAACATAAAGGAATTAGTGCAGACATATGGACAGTCACAAGTTTCTGTTCCAAGGGAATGTGTGGCTCATAAATTTCTTCACTTACTCTTGGGTGATATGGATGAAATCGGCCTCATTCGTGCGCTCGTGGAAGGTAATGCAGCCCCCTGTCTTGGCCTTGTACGCGTCCATGGCGCCTCTCACGATGTTCTTGTTGGCATCGGCTGAGGAGGAAAAGTAGAGTATTGATTCACCCAACAGTGGTCTTGAGGATTACGTGCTGGTGATCCTCAGTCAGATCCATGGGTAAGGCTGTGTGTGTGTGTGGGGTGGGGGTGTGTGGGGTGTGTGTGTGGGTAGGAGGTTGGTGCGTACTTGCATGCGCGCGCGTTGTTAACATGGCTGACTAATGTTATTTAAAATGGCAGCAGGTCAACCAGTGTGCAATAATCTGAGGAATCATCTGTTGGTTGGTCAGGAGGACCAGCTGACAACATTGTTGTAGTACACTATCGCAGGCATGGCTCACTATCTCAACCTGCTTACATCAATTCAAACACACACACACACACACGCACACGCGCACACACACACACACACACACACACACACACACACACACACACACACACACACACACACACATACACACACTATTGTATTTACACGTGTTGTGTATCGCGTACATGCATTGCAGGATATATATATATATATATATATATATATATATATATATATATATATATATATATATATATATATATATATATATATATATATACACTGCTCCTCCCCTCTCTCTGATTGTGGTATTAATGTGATTGTTCTTATATTACAGCTGCTGCCATTAGACTCCTACTACTACTATTACTACTACTACAAGGGTCGTTGCGTCACAGCCTGGCAGGGGCGTGGAGTCTGTAGCCATTATGCCTCCTGCCCATCTTTGTCTTGGCAGGGATGGGCCGGGGGCAGAGGGCGCGCAGGGATCTCTCCACGCCCATGTCAAGTGTGTGTGGTGCGGCGCCCCCACCATCCTACCAGAACATCCACCGAGGGAATGCTGCCCCCTTTGGATTACAAGGTATTTGTGTGTTTCTGTTTGTATGTTTGGAGGTGTGTATGAAAGAAATTTATAGTAAGGTGATTTTTTGTTCGTTTTTCTAATTGTTCGAGACCTTTCCTATTGTAGCTCACTCGCTTTCTCTCTCTTTCTCGTTCTCCCTCCCTCCCTCCTTTCCTCCCTGTCAGCCCGGCCCAGCCCGGCCCGGATCAGCTACAAAAAACCCTATATTTTCCTCCTGATACAAGAGAATGGAGTATGTGAAGCGTGTTCGTAGGTCACAGCCGTAAGCATAAACCGAAATATATGAACTCTACGGAGCGTAATGCGAGGCAATTATGAGTCCAGCACATGATCTATACAGACCATGGCTAAATCACACACACACACACACACACACACACACACACACACACACACACACACACACACACACACACACACACACACACACACTTACTGTAGCTGGAGTCGAACTGATAAACCACTCTTCCTTCTGGCCAGCGGTACCATTCACCAATAACACCATTTCTCTCCAGCGGCGGGAGGGGCAGTTTAATGTCACCCTCGAAGAAGTCTCCAAGCTCCTCAGGGTTAATGAGGGACTCCGGCGTCCACTCAGCCCCCGTCCCTGGCAGGAATGTAAAGCGTGGTAATATCTATACATGTGCAGCGAGGGGAATTTCTGACATACCTCGAAATTCCGGGATCTTGAATTAGTGGAAAACCTGTGTATATAATAATGCAGTATACATTGCCCCAAACTGAGTTATACATGTGTCATAGAACATAAGTAATGCATCACTCACGAGGGAATCTTGGATCGGGGGCAGCCAGGGCCAGGCAGGCGAGGGTCACAAGGCAGACAATTGTTGATATTCTCTTCATTGTGTCGGGAGTGTGAAGTGCGGCAGGCAGGAGACACGCTTGCTTATATATTATGTGTGTGTGTGTGTGTGTGTGTGTGTGTGTGCTTGT
>JAXIVD010002446.1:37500-59880 GCA_036785275.1 Cancer borealis
ACGACCGTCAGTGAAGTGAGGTTTAGTATTATCGGTGTTGATACTGTGTTCGAACATAATCATGGATAATAGAGGATGTTATAAGACAACATAACTTTGCAGTTTTCCACTAGTAATAAGAAAGGATGTTGGAAGCCGGTGATGTCTGACGTGGCAATGCGTGACCACTGAATTACACGTTCTGATGCGTGTCCAAGGAAGGGCTCTATCATGACCCACGTTGTTTGGATGGTGTGAACCTTTAATCAGGGCTGGAAAGGCTCTGTTTTTATCACTACCACTATTTCAACTTTTACTACTAGTGCGACTGTTGATATTTGTTGAAAAAATAAATTCTTGTACTTTTCAATAATGCTATCTTCACAGGAAGAACCATAGGTAAAAAATATACACCAAGATGTTTTAGATTCTCACCGTATTAACCCAAGAGAGAATTGATATTGATACGGGACTTAGGTCGAGGAGTGGTAACCTTGCAACCTAGGAGGAGTGGAGGCCTAGCAAGCCTATACTCTTTTGAATAATAATGATTATGATAATAATAATAACGATAATAATAATAATAATAATAATAATAATAATATTGATGATAATAATAATTGACGGTTTATTTAAAATTGCAGCCATATGCTGAAAATGTACATTTTAAAATTATTTAATACTAAATGTTAGGAATGGAAGCCTTTATTTTAACATGAGAGTAGTCAATCAATTAGTGTTAGTTTTGTGATAAGTGTCACGTGTTCACTTGTCACCTTCAGGTACCTTTAAGTTTAGCTTCTGTTTGTGTAGGTATACATTGTCTGTATGATAAACTGTATGCCTTTCGTTACGTGAGTTTGATATATATGTAATTATTATTATTATGATTCTTATTATTATCATTATCATCACTATTTTTTTTTTTATGTAGTTTGAATATATCTTTCCAACACTTATTTTTCAGTCTTGTTATCGATCTGCTTCTTTCCTTCTCAAGACTCTCTCTCTCTCTCTCTCTCTCTCTCTCTCTCTCTCTCTCTCTCTCTCTCTCTCTCTCTCTCTCTCTCTCTCTCTCTCTCTCTCTCTCTCTCTCTCTCTCTCTTTCTTTCTTTCTTTCTCTCTCTCTCTCTCTCTCATTGTATATCTTACTAACCAGTGTGTGTGTGTGTGTGTGTGTGTGTGTGTGTGTGTGTGTGTGTGTGTGTGTGTGTGTGTGTGTGTGTGTGTGTGTGTGTGTGTGTGCAGGGCTTTCCACAAGGGCGTGATGACGGTGGGACGGTAAACATCGACCTGGTTCTGCGTGATGATGATGATAACTCTGGCGACAGCGATGGATCCTGCAACAATTGCTCTGGTGATGACGGTCTGAAGCGAGATGATGATGACCGTAGTGATTCCAGTGGTGACTCAAACAGCGGCAGTGACAGCTCCTGTAGTAGTTGCTCGAGTGACTCTGATGATGATGATGACTCTGATGACGGTCTGAAGCGAGATGATGATGACCGTAGTGATTCCAGTGGTGACTCAAACAGCGGCAGTGACAGCTCCTGTAGTAGTTGCTCGAGTGACTCTGATAACTCTGATGACTCTGATGACGGTCTGAAGCGAGATGATGATGACCGTAGTGATTCCAGTGGTGACTCAAACAGCGGCAGTGACAGCTCCTGTAGTAGTTGCTCGAGTGACTCTGATAACTCTGATGACTCTGATGACGGTCTGAAGCGAGATGATGATGACAGTAGTGATTCTAGTGGTGACTCAAACAGCGGCAGTGACAGCTCCTGTAGTAGTTCCTCGAGTGACTCTGATGATGATGATGATGATGATGATGATAATGATGATGATAATAGTAATTCCAATGGTAATGGTGACTCGTGTGATGTCTCTTGTGATGATGATGATGATGCCTCCTGCAGTAACTCCTGTCAAGACTCTGATTATAATGATGATGAGGATTTTAAGTTGAATGATAATGATGATGACGACGATACTGCTACTTATTCTTGTAGTGGTAAATCTTGTGGTGATGACTTCAATGACGATGAAACACGTCGTCAACTCAAGGCCAAGAGGGCGCTTCGAGGGAATGACGAACCTATGTTTAAGGATGACACTGATTTCGTCGTCTGGCTGGTGACGACGACACCGGAGGACGAGGAGGAGGTCAAAGGAAGGAAAAGAAGCGACATCGAAAACTCTCCAGCAGCCTCACCCCGGAATAACGACCCTGGCACCTGTTAAACTCAATCAAGGTTGTCCATCATCCAATGAAACTTAGGATAATGTATGCTGGACTTCATGATTCTGAGAGTAATAAAGATGAGGGTCTGAAGCTTCGAAACCATGATCCAATGCAACTGGACGTAAAGATTTAGAGAGTAATACAAATGAGGTTCTAGAGCTTCAAAACCATGATCCATTGAAACTTGAATGATATACACATGACTTAAAGTTTTCTAAGAGTAACTAAAGTGAGATTCTGAAGCTTGGAAACAATTTTATACTAGAATTTTGTACTTAACAATGGTAAAGCGGGCCAGTGTTATCCTTTCGGTTATTATGAACGCCAAATTTATATTGATTCAGAACGTAATGAATTTGTAATGATATATTTCATGAAATAAATATTTAATTAGTGCATAATTAAACTTTTTGTTGACCATCAAGACTTGAAACTATTAAATGATCCACAGTTTCTATAAGTACACCAATAGTGTTGTTATCAATAAATCGTTATTTTAGAAGATCCAGATCATCAGCCATTTTGAAGCCAAATGATGCATAACATTATTACCTTTTAAATTTTGTATTTGATACATACTTGATTACTCGCATTGTAGTTAAGGTAATGATGTACTCTTTCTAGAATGTATTAACATTACAAATACCTCTTAGTAGTGTTTATAATTACAAACTCGTTATTGTAATTGATTGGTGGTAATTTTTTCCCCATTTGTGTTAAATTTTAGATAATGTCTAATAAAGGTAATAAAAATATACTGTAATAAAAGTAATGATATGTGGCATAATATATATTTTATGCACTGAAGAGAGAATATATGGAAGAAGAGAAGGGAAAAACCAGGAAAGTGAGAGAAAGATACTAAGATACACATCAATTAATAGTTTCAATACAATTTGAATACTCAAGCGACATCTTCTGAAGGAGGGAAAGTAAATAGGAAGGGAAAACATAGAAAATAGCAAAGGGAAGTGTCATTTGGATCAGGATTATGGTTGTTTGACTGTCATTTATTGGGCGGGCGGGATGACATCAATGGAGGTACCGTTTTATGCTTCAAAACCCTGAACCACCTCGCTCAGCAGTCTACCGTGTCTTCCAGGTCCAACGGCGGACAAGTGTAAGCCAGGCTCATCATAATGACACAAACTGGTCACTGTGTTCCTCGCAGCGGGGTGATTATTTAGGCTGAAGGTCTCACTGTGAAATAGGTTGTCGGCTGCCATTCTGGGAAGCACACCTGAAACCATAATTTTCCTGGATTTGGTCGTATATTGTTAAATAAGTTTGCGATACTTATCCAACAGCTACTCAGAGCGTGTCTTCCTAATATATTGTGTGTCTGCTTGAATCCCAAAGAGTGAATCATTACTAGCTTCTTCGGACACTTGGTGAAATAGGCAGTGATGTCATCAACTCCTGCACCTGGGAGACAAAACAATCGTCTTCTGTGTCTAACGCGTCCACATAATTGAGTTAATTGCTGGCGGATCTTGGAACCATCAACTAGATATGCATTAGCAGGTTCATCATTTGATCCTAAATCTGAAATCTGTTCGAGCAGCTTGAACAGATAGCATCATTTATAGGTGACTGTTTACAAATCCTGCTGAATAGAACAAAAGTAAACAGTAAAACGATTATGAACAGGATGAGCTAAGTAGAAATTCTGGAACTACTATAATCCAGCATCTACAGTAGGAGGGAGGGAGGGGGGGGGGTAAGAGGGGCAGAAGTAAAAACAAAAATGGGGTAATGAAACACACTTTATCAATGAACATTTTTAATACTATCAAGGATGTGTAGGAAACAGACTTTGATTACATTCAAGAGATTAACATTTTTTTCTCCTTTCTTTCATCTCCTGAAGAAGAAAGAAAAAAAATAAACAGCGCGAGGTTCTCTCCTGCACCTCGCCGATCATGTCTGTTTTAGCCTCTTTGTGTGCGTCTGGCGTCATGTGTGTGTGTGTGTGTGTGTGTGTGTGTGTGTGTGTGTGTATGTGTATGTGTGTGTTAAATCCCTTTTTTTTTTTTTAAGGGACCATGAAGCTGGAAGGAAAACATTTAGGGAGAATGTAGAGCAGAAAAAAGCACGTGTGTGTGTGTGTGTGTGTGTGTGTGTGTGTGTGTGTGTGTGTGTGTGTGTGTGTGTGTGTGTGTGTTTTAAGTCGAGCAGCGGCGAGAGGAAGGAGAAAAAGCGACTGTGGTTGTTCACTGTTAATCTAAATAAGCCTGAATGGCGTGAGGAAGGAAAAGGAGGGCAGGAAATACAGGGTGTGGAGGAGAAAACAAACAACACGGAGGGAGGAAGGAAATGAAAACTTGAGGGAGGGAACAATGATGAAATTTGTGGATAAAAGTAAAGGAACGGAAGGAAAAGTAAGGGAGGGGAGAGGAAAAAGCAGGAGGAGGAAGGAAATACGTATGACAAAGTAATAATATTAGTAGTAGTAGTAGTAGATATTCATTTATACAAAAATATATATATTATGGAGAAGGGAGAGAGAGGGTGTGAGAGAGAAAAAAAAGAGAGAGGAGCAACTTTGCAACCTGATCATCATTTTTATTATCTCTCTCTCCTCCTATTCCTTCATACGTAAAATTGTGTTCAACTTCTCATATACACCAGGCATACAAGAGTGTCTTACGAAGCATTCATACTGTACAGCGACACGGTGAGAGAGAGAGAGAGAGAGAGAGAGAGAGAGAGAGAGAGAGAGAGAGAGAGAGAGAGAGAGAGAGAGAGAGAGAGAGAGAGAAATGATTACATACAGATTTTTGCAAACAGATATACAGTGAGGTTGATGGTGCTATAAACACACACACACACACACACACACACACACACACACACACACACACACACACACACACACACACACACACACACACACACACATAAGCACCAACAACTATAGAGAAGACTTAGAATAAAATAGACAGACAGATGGAGACACAGAAAGACAGACAAACAAACTAAAGTGTTCAAGGGAATGATGGTAAAGAGGAGGGCGGGAGGGATGGAGGATGTATGCCTTATTATTTATGTATGTATTTATATTTTTACAATTCATATTATCTAGAATAAGGATAAATTTTAGTCGACCACAAGTTTTTTTAACATTAACTCAATATTTATTCCAATCTTGTATATTTTTTTCATTTATTTTTTCTTTAAAATGGAGGAGGAAGACGTAGGTCGTAGACGTAGGTGAAAATCTTAATGTTTTCTTGAAAAATCTAAACATCCTTAGAAAAATGTTCGGTTGAATTTAAAAATCCTTTTAAAAATGTCAAGATTTATTGAATTCCCTTTCCCATAATGAGGGGGGGGAGGGGGGGGGCTAAAGACGAACGTTTCTAGAACAATAAAATAAAGTAATAAATAATGCTAGAAACTCGTAGTGGAAGGCACGAGGAGGAGGAGGAGGAGGAGGAGGAGGAAAAACAGAGAAAAACAATAGAGAAACGAAAATATATGTAAGTAGACGAAACAATTGACAATACATAATATCTATTTATATATCTATTAATAAAAAAAACAATAACACAGCAGGTCCCGTATAGTAGTGTTCACTTTCTTAAGTATTCCAATCACTTCCTTAACGAACTACACGAAGGGAGGAAGGAAGGAAGGAAGAGGAGGAAGAAGGGAAGGAAGATGCTGAGTCGTAAGAAAGAAAAAAAACCCCAGAAGATACAAAATAAAGAAAGATTGATAAAAAAAAAAATCAGATTCAGTGCTGGAAGTCGAAAAAAAAGTGATCATCTATATTTATTCATTCAAAAAAATATAATAATAATAAAATCGTTTAATTGCGAACGAGAGTAAAGCTTAGTTTACTACAGTCTACCTTAACACTATATTAACTAGCGTGTGTGTGTGTGTGTGTGTGTGTGTGTGTGTGTGTGTGTGTGTGTGTGTGTGTGTGTGTGTGTGTGTGTGTGTGTGTGTGTGTACGTATTGCACTTAGCTACGATGTGAGGGTATGTACATCTTTTTTTATTTTGTTTTCTCATATTTTTATATTTTTTGGAAGAGAATATGCTCGTTTTTCTTGTTTAGTGCCAGGGAGAGAAGGGTGGAGAGGAGGAGGAGGAGGAGGAGGAGGGAAGGTAGGTTTGTTTATCTTATATTTTACTGTTATTTTTATATTTTTGTTTTTTTCCATTTTTACTTCATTACCTTCCTTTTTCTTTTCTTTTTTTTATCTTACTCTTATTTATTTTTCATTGGTTTTTAATACCCTTTCTTTTCTTTCTTTCTTTATTCCTGCTTTAATTTTCTTCTTTCATTGTTTTTCTTTCTTTCTTTTTTCTTTCTTTCTTTTTTCTTTTCTTTCTTTCATCTTAGTCTGTTAAACATTTTTTTTTCCATTATTTCTTTACTTATTTTTTATTTTTATTTAACGTCTGGTTTTTGTATTTTGAATTTTTATCGATATTCGTATTAATTTTTCCATTTTCTGTTTGTGCATGTAAGAGAAGGTTGAAAAACATGAATAATAATAATAATAATAATAATAATAATAATAATAATAATAATGATAAACACGCTTAAACATCTTATTTCTTTTGTTTTTAGTTCCTTTTTGTCTCATTTATCTCTTGCTTACATCAAAATACCCGTTTTTTTTTTTTTTTTCATCTGTTTTGAAACGACACTTTGGAAACATAATTTTTTTTTTCACTTTTATTATTGTCTATTATCTTTTTTCATCTTATTTATTTTCTTTTCGTTTTTATTTTATTTCTTCATCTTATTTCCTGTTACTACTTCTTTTGTTTTCTTATTATTTTTAATTTAATTTCATAAACACTTGAGAAAATATAGGAAATGAATAGGGAAGTGTAGACATTTTTTTTTCTTCTTCACTTTTTCTTCTTTAAATATCTTTGTTATATTTCAGTAGATTGTTGAATTTATTGTTGTTGTTTTTCTTGTTGTTTTTCTTCTTTCTTTCTTATTTTACTTTTCAAAACTGTAACTAGAATACATCATTTTTTTAACACCTTCCCAAACTTTTTTTCCTTCATTCTTTAAATTAATTCCAGACGCATTAATTAAAGCCACTTATTCCTCTTACTCCTCTCACTCCTCTTGTTCTTCCTCTTACTCCTCCTACTCCTCCTCTTACTCCTCCTCTTGGTCTTCCTCTTGGTCCTCCTGTTCCTCTTGCTTTCCTCCGGCACGTGTATTAGCAGCACCGTTCTTTCCTGTGCTTGTTCTTGGGTCTGATCAAAAGGACTGACTTCTTAAGGGTGTAGTCCCAGCCCCTCCATCTGAACCACACGATACCTGGCGGGGACGGAAGGGTAATTAGGTTAGGTTTGTTTTGGGGGTTTTATGTTTACCTGTGAATTGACTTACCTGTGTTTTATTTTTTAGTTTTTTTCTCTTGATTTTAATTTTTTATTTTTTTGGTTGTAATTCTGTTTGTGTTTTTTTCTATTGATTTATTTTATACCTGTGTTTTGTTTTGTTTTGTCATTCTGTTTATCTATGTTTTTTATTCTATTGATTTATTTTTTCTGTCTTTGTATGTATAGGTGTGTAAGTTTTTTTGGTAAGTTAATATATACTATTTGTATATATATATTATTTTCTCTCAGACACACACACATACATTATCTCCTTAACTCTATATTTTCACTGTATTAACATCCTTTCCATTTACTTTTCCACAGGTAAAGAAATATAAGTGGCGTGCTGTGTCCCTACTACTACTATTACAGAACGTGAGTGTTATTACCAGTAGTACAATAGTGTTATTTTTCTAGATCACAAACCGTTGGCGCCAATAGGCTTTATGGAGGCTAAAATGGACTGCCTTTTGCTCGTTATATGGCGTAGGTTTAGGGGCCGTATCTCTAGTCATTTCGTACCAACCGTCTTGCCGGGTTACGGTATCGTGAGTCGTCGTAATTTACGCACAATATTGGAACCGTCGGGTAAATTCGTCGGGCTGCTACCCCCTCCCTAAGCTTTGCCATCATCGACATTTGTTGTTAATATTTTTCGTTATATTCCAATTAAGAGACCAGATATTTGAAAGACACAAAATAATTTAAATGAAAAATACTGATGTAGTTTGAAGATGCTCCAGAACATTGAAATACAACAGTTAGATTTTGGTGAAGAACTTATTTGTAGATGAAGAACGGAAGCCACCAGCGCAGCAGCAGACACAACATACAAGTAGTATCTCTGAACTTTGGCGTATAATTCTACTTATTTCCAGCTTTTTAAGGTAAGATACATGTATTTGAGCATTCTTGGTAGTATATTTATGAAGGAACTATGAAGAGACACAGCCTTTCATAGCATATTAATCCTAGAATAGGTATACAGTTGTGTTAGGAGCAGATAAATGTAAGAGAAAGTGTTCCTGGCGGGTTGCGTTATACTTTACGCCTTGTGTAAATGTTATTTCCAGCGATCTAAGGTAAGTTGCCCATATTTCTTCATTCTTGGTAGTATATTTATGAAGGAACTATGAACAGAAGCACCCTTCTATTGCATATTAATCCTATAATAGTATAGTATACGTAATAGTGGGAAGGCAGCTAGGTAGTTAGGCATACATATATATCCTTTCTAGGCTACATAGCTGAGTGTTTAGATATTGTGACCCCTAAATTACTACGTAAACTAAATATTTTCGAGAATGGTTAAGAAATAGCCTCCTCAACCCTCCCTATTTGTAGAGTCTGTCCTTTTTTTTATCATAGCATAAAGAAAACTTAAGCTTATGTGAACTAAACTTGATAATTTTGAGTCTTTCATGATTCAAGCCAAGCAAGTTGACTAGTGTTATGCTGAGATGTATAAATGCAAGGTTACACCTGCTTATACTATAATTTTCACAATTTATGTACTGTTTACAGTAAGTTAGTCATAAACATAATTTATTTAGGAATTATTGGAATGCTGTGAGTGCTGATATTTTGTCATCATTTTAACATGTAAAATGTCAATCTGGTTGTAAAAATAATACAAGTGCTTATATATATTGGTTATATCAATTACATATATATGTTAATTTTCGTTGGTTTACTTTATCAGGATATAATTGTATATATTTTCTCTTATCAGAATGGCTAACTATGATGAATTTGGTGACGGTGAAGACCTGGCAGTGGGAGGAATTGGCTGCCAGACCATTATAACATTTCCATCACAGACAGGATCCCTTCCAAGTTTACTAAGAAGAGGAATTTAGACAACGATTTTGACTCTCTAAAGAATGTACACAAGGTGAAAGAGGTTTCCATCTATGGTTATGAGAATATATGATAGACTATTACTAATGTTGGTACATCCTAGGATGGGAATAGCTTGATTAACAGTAGCAATGTATTGTCACTAGACTTCTCATCTGTAAGACAGCAAGGTTAATTTAATACAACTATCTACATAAAAAGCTCATAGTGTACGGTACTCACTTGCCAATTGGCGAATATGCAAAAGTACCGTACGGTACTCACTTGCCAATTGGTGAATATGCAAGTGAGTACCGTACGGTACTCACTTTCCAATTGGTGAATATGCAAAAGAGTACCGTACGGTACTCACTTGCCAATTGGTGAATATACGGCCGGGAGGCGGGAACATTTGAATAACTTCGGGACCCGAAGGAACTAAGAATATATTTGCTTCAAGGCTATATATACATATGTAGTTAATAAGGGATATAGGATTAACAGGAACTACCTAATGTAGGCCTCCGGGCCTTTTGTAGCTTCCTTATATTCTTATTCTTATGTTCTCATGTTTTTTTCCCCAATATGCAGCCAAACAACCCTAATATATTATATTTGACATGCCTGAGACCCTTAAAATGTATTCATTTCCACCCCAAATTCAGAAAATTAATTGTAGGATGAAGTACGTGTATTTGATGGTAAAACACATCAATTTTTCTTTTTCAGGTCTCCCAGTCCAACCTATCTTAAAGCTACTTGTGGCTCTCAGATACAGGCAACAGGGAATGTTCAACTTTCCATTGCTGACTGTTCAGATATGTTACAAGCAAGTGTAAGCAAATGTCTCAAGAGCTATTGCTTCCCTGGCACAAGAATTAGGAAATTTCCACAGCCTCCAGAAGAGGGAAAAATTATGGAAAATGTTGTTTTTATGGGTGTTGTGCTTGGTGTAATTGGCTGTGTTGATGGGTTCCACATTCCTATAGTTAGTATAGGTTGTGATAATGCTGAACTATATATATATATATATATATATATATATATATATATATATATATATATATATATATATATATATATATATATATATATATAGATGTAGGAGTTTTTTTTAAAGTTTTTTTCGTTAATGTAATGGGTGTGTGTGATGCAGATTTTTGATTCACTTCACTAATCACTGGTTGGGCTGGAAGTGTACATGATTCACGCATTTTTCCTCCTCAAACTTGCATGAACTGCTAGAATCAGGTGGTTACAGAGGTTATTTGTTAAGTGACAGTAGCTATGCCTGCCACCCATATCAAATGACTCCAAGCTTAAATGCAACCACAGAGAAAGAGGCGTTACAATCTGGCACATGTTAGAACAAGAAATGCTATAGTGAGTGTTTGGAATATGGAAAAGGATATTTGCAATATTAGAGTGTAAAATGAGAACAAATTTGAGAACTGGAAATAATATTATAACTGTGTGGGCTGTATTTCATAACATGGCAATTGAAAGTAGGCTTAATTAACCTTATTGAAGAACCTGAAAATGTATTGCCAGATGCCATAGAACTTGTGCCCCATGTACAGGCTATTATAGAGACAATCTACATTGTGATATTTCACCCAGTGAACAAAAACTTTTTATCCAAGCATTTTCCTTGTTATCAGAACAACATGATCTCGATCATGTTAGAAAAAATGTTGTGATTAAGATTGTTAAATAAATGTAATTGATGAGAACCAGTTTAATTTTTAGAGCCAATATGTGAAAGGGTTAAAGGAAACCTAATTTAATCCCATGTCATATTTGGTGTCACTAGAGATATTGTTCCTCCAGACAGCTGCTTTATAAGTAAAGCAGTTGACAGGTAGATATAGATAACACAAATATGAAGAAAAACTTAACATAGAAAATGAAAACACTGCAAAAAAAAATTACCTGAGATTCTCATGTAAGCCCTTAACATATAGAAAATATATACACTAAAGAAAAAAAGGAAAAAGAAAAAACAAAACGCATGACCCTTAACATATAGCATAAATACATTTCCTTAACATATACAACATACATTGCTACAATAACCTATTCAGTAGCTTCATAAAATGATCTAACAAATTCTAAAAATCTATTACGATAATGGAAAGACTCCTCCATATTTTGCAGAGTATTTTGTATAAACTAAGTTTACTTCTGCTTCTTTTCGCTGTAACTCCAGATTTTACTTTGAATTTTTTTTCTTCCAATAGTTTAGTTTTACTATGTGTTCCTTTGTTTGCCGTGTAAAGTTATTAATATTTCGGGAAATACTTCATGACATGTAAAATAGCTGATATATAAATGATGATTGGAACAGACTCAGTCAGCAGGTAGTTAGTGCACAGACAATAGGGAGTTACAAGAGAAGACGACGACTTCATGGATGGAGGATGGTGTAGGTAGCTAATAAGGAGTATAGGATTAACAGGAACTACCTATTGCAGGTCTCGGGGCCTTTTGTAGCTTCCTCATATTCCTATGTTCTTATCTTCTAATGAAACATAGCGCTTGGTGGCGTATCCTCTGGACAAGAGGAATGTTTACGCACGTCTTAAAACATGTATTCTCATCGTGAAGTTTAAAAGGACATTGTACAGCTCTGCATTATTGATTAAAATAAGCCTTATCATATATTTGGCTGTGTAAAGTTATTGATATGCCACAAAATACTTCTTAATATACAAATGAATGATTATAAAACGGAAGTATAGCGTTTGATGGCATCTTTATCCTTCAGATTCTTGACAGCAAAAATACGCATTTCATAAAACATATTTTTCTCATTATGAAATGTTTTTTTTTATAAAGAGAAGTAAGATTGAATGATAGATTATAATAAATGTAAGTTATCTTGATGTATAGCAGAGAGAATATATTCTTTAATTACCAGAAAAATGTCATTATAATTCAGATAGATCAGCAGCAGGCTGCACAGTGAATTACCAACCCTTACGGAACAGGAACTCCGTAAAAACACGTACTTTACAGTGTAAAACAGTCCTATGCATAACAAAATGTGCTTTATTGTGAATAAATTATTAATAATAGACGTAAAATCAAGAACACATTAGTCAGAGGCATATGTACCAAGGAATATGATAAATGTTGCATAAGTTGGTACCGATGACTTGACTTGTAAGGGGGCGGAGCTAAGCTTCGGTTTTGAAGAACTAGAGATATCAACATGCGTAAACCCGGCCACCGACACGAAGGTCGGGAAAATTTGAATATCTGCGGGACCCGAAGTGACTCGGAATACGGCCCTAGATGTTTTACAATAGTGTTACATTCCTTTCTCTGCTACCTCTACTTACATTCCCCTCCCTGTTACCAGATGATTTATAAAGGTGTGACATGTAATTATAGATTTGGTATTGTTTAATCTCTCAAAAGCGTGTGTTAGAAAGTTGTTTATATATACATTTCAAAGTTAGAAGTATGGTGTAACAATATTTTTTTTCTCTATCTATCTATCTATATCTATTTATCTATTTATCTCATTATTTTGGTTTACGTGCAAAATCTAAAAGCAGATCAACCCTTTATAAGAAAAGAAATAGTTTGCCTTGCACTGCCTGTATGAATGCATCGTTTTCTCTCACCTTGCCGTGCTGTTAGGTCATTAGGGTCTGTCAGATAGATGCCATTCAGGCCACGCCCACATGACCTCCACCACCACCCTCCCTTCAGCATGGAGGCACAGTTGAGGCTAGAGCGATCGTTGTCTCTGTGAGGGGAAGAAGATGCGATAACGATAAGGGTGTTGGTACTGTGTGTGTGTGTGTGTGTGTGTGTGTGTGTGTGTGTGTGGGGTTATTAGGTCCAAGAGTCATGTTTTTTTTATTGAAGTAGGTGGTCTTAGGGAGTCAACTGAAGGAATGAAGGAAGGAAAAAAGGGAGAAGAGAAAAGGAAGAAAGGAAGGGAGGGAGGGAGAGGGGAGGGAGGGAGGAAGAAGTGAAGAGAAAAGGAAGGAAGGAAGAAAGGATCAAAAGGAGAGGAAGCAAGGGAGAGAGAGAATAAAGGAAAACTACGATGGAAGGAACAAAGGATGTAAATTATGGAAGATGTGAAATGATAAATGAAAAATGAAAATAGAGGGAAAGAAGGAAGGGAGGGAGTCTTCACCACGTGGTCAGTGTGGCTTCATTGCCGAGGTCACAGGAAGGTCACCAAGTCAAGATGTCACGTCACTTCACCACCGTCTCTGAAATTAAACTTGAGACTGAATTTAAAAGTTACCTGCACCTATATGTTTTTTTTTTTATTACCTGTGATGACAATATGATTCTACGTCACTACTTGTATTCTTGTCAAAGTGAGAGTGGTCGTACCTGTTAAGTATATAGATGTAAAGGTCGTATGCTAAGACGCAAAGCTCTTCCAGGTGTACGTAGGTGTAGTCGTGTCTGGTAATTAAGGTAGAGGAGGTCGTAAAGTCGTGCTAAGACATCAAAAGTGAGTGTGTGGTCGTACCTGTTGATGGTTGAGAAGGGGCTGAGGTTGGAGCCGTACCAAGGGTCGTTCAGGGAGTCACCAGCGTTGCCAGAATAGCCGCTGATCTCTAGCTTGTAATTGTCCTTCTCGCTATGTAGTTTGAAGGTGGAATACTCGGCGTACCTGAAGGAAAGGTGAGCCAGGTGTTAAGGAGAGGATGAACGGATGGGTATTGTTATTGTTGGTGGTGGTGGTGGTGGTGGTGGTGGTGTTGGTGTTGGTGGTATGATGATTATTATTATTAGCATTTGTATTATTGTTATTATCATTATTATTAGTACTATTATTATACTTATTATTGTTGTGCGTTATTAACAAGGAGGTTTTATCATATTTATATTTTGTACTAATGAAAAAATTATAAAAAACAACAACAATTACATTAAACGAGAGGATTGGGTATCAAAAATGTGAGATTATGATTTATTGTCATTTAACTTAGTCGTCTTTTAGAGAAGCGAATCCCAGACTGGGGTGCACGTGCTCCCAGGTGTAATCGAAAGGATTGTAAGAGGTGCCTTGTCATGGTTATATATAATGCTAAGTCATGGAGTGATGCCAATATCAGTACTTCTTGGTGAAAACATTTAGTACGTTTCGTGAGTGTGGTTGGTATTTAGAAGCCTCGTCTATATACTCATACACGAACTGCTTCGGCAATACACCGTGATGACACACCGTAATGGAAACAGTTTCGCACAATAGTGACACGAGAAACTCTAAAGGGCTTTGAAATTAATGCATGGATAGCAACATTTCTTTTTATAGTGTAATATCACCACATCAGAAGTCAGTGACATCACAACCATCACTGCTACCACTACCACACTTACCTCCTGTTACCGTCGAAGTCCTCCAGCTCCACTCTGAGCATGTGGTCGTCGGTGTTGGTCAGCATGTAGATGTTCTCATTGCCAAGCCAAAACTCTGCATCAGGGTTACCAAAACCGTGTTTGTAGTCATTCCACTCCCTGTTGAAGGTCTCACGAGGCTCACCAAAGTCATCCCTTCGCTGGATCACCTGTAGAAGCCGCGGCAGGAAGGTTAAGAGAGCGATAATAATAATGATAATAACAATAAGGACAGAAGGATGAGCGATGATAATAATGATAATGATAACAATAATGACAGAAGAATACAGAAGTAATACAAAGAGTACAACATAACACCTACCGTCCATCCGCCATCCTCTGTCTTCATATCGCAGTACACTTTAAGGAACCAGTAAGTAGTGCCTCGGATGTTGAGGTAATAAGTGCCGCTATCCGTCATGCCCTTCATCCTTAACCCTGCGCACGAGTACCCTTGCTGTATGGGATCGAAGGAAAGAGTGAATTATAGTTGTGGGATGAATGTGATTATATCGTATTGTTTTGACTCCGCATAAATGGTGGCAGCGGAAGGAATCGAAGGTAAAATGGTACAACAGATGACAGTATTGGTTTTGATTGTTGTTTATTCGTGCCTTCATTAATGGTAACAGTCTAAGTTCTGATAAAAAATTAAAATAAGAGTGTAAAGTGCTTGATGATGGCAATTATGACGTTGCTCAAAGCTGCATAATTGGCAGCGGAAGGAATTAAAAAAGATGTAATGAAATTTGAATAAGTAAAGTGATAACTTACTTTCTCATACATGCAGCGTTGTTACGGTGAGAACCTGATTAAAGGTGAAAAATAAAGTGTGTACGGAGCGTGAAATGAGATGTTCCTATGTTACATTATAGAAGGAATGCATACTGTGAGGTTAATGGTTAAGGATGCAATACGAGTTAGTGAAGTAGTGAGGGTGAGGGAATAATTTTTTGGTTAGAAAAAAAAGATGAAATAAGAAAATGAAGATAAATAAATAGATAAATGATTAAATAAGAAAATAGTTAAAAGAAAGCTAAATAAAAAAGAGACTATTGACATTGCTATTACTAGGAGTAAGTGTCCAAAAGGGTGACTAGTACAGTTTTAAAGGAGTCTTGAGGTGATGAAGACAATATTAGTATGGAGTGGTGAGGAATGCATTGGTGTTGGTGATGATGAAGTGACGTTGTAGGTGTATAGTTATAATGGTGTCAATATGGTGTCTTGGCTACAGTGCTGGTTAGTTATGGTGGTGTTGATATATACATACTATTATTATTATTATTATTATTTTTTTTTTTTATAGTATTTTTAGTTTGTTTTGTGTGTTTATATAGGATGAGTATTACTATTGTCTTTTAATGTGTGTGTGTTTGTTTGTATGGTGTTGTGAAACTGATGGATTAACGGAAGGCATGTTTATTTTTGTTATTTTTGTAGTTTTTACATACTAAGTTATTGAGGATACTTTGCCACCACCACCACCACCACCACCACCACCACTACTAATACCACCACTACTACTACTATCACTACTACTACAATTGCTACACACACACACACACACACACACACACACACACACACACACACACACACACACACACACACACACACACACACACACATACACACACACACACACACACACACACACACACACACACACACACACACACACACCTTCATGGACAGCTCGTGTTGCTCGTTGACAATGAAGCTGCTGTTGACTGTCACTGGCTTGCCTTGCACTGAAGGAAACACGAGGCCAGAGGGACCCAAGGGGCTTCTCGTTGTAGGTCTCTCCGTTGTGGTGAGCATCTCGCTGCTGTTGTGTTCAGTCAGGAAGCTCTGCAGGACCAAGCCACATCCCCTTCAGCGCCTTCACTAGCTTACATTGATCTTTATTGTGTCTTAACCGAAAGCCATATCTCCTCTTACCTTACATTGGTTTCTATGCTGTCTTAACCCAAAGCAACATCCCCTCTTAGCTTACATTGGTTCCTATGCTGTCTTAACCAAAGCCACATCCCCTCTTAGCTTACATTGGTTTCTATGCTGTCTTAACCAAAGCAACATCCCGTCTTAGCTTACATTGGTCTCTATGCTGTCTTAACCCAAAGCCACATCTGCCCAGCTGTATGATAATGTTTCTACACTTCTACCACCAAACTACATTCTCGTCAGTGCCATAGGTAGGTTAATGTGCTCTTTAGGGTGTCATGTGGTAGCAGGAGGCGTTTGGCTTCCCTGACGGTAAAGCTGAATAGCGTTCATGGCTTTTGTTTAGCTTAAAGGAATGGCTACAACTGTGTTTGGGTTATTTATTAATCATTTGCTACGAGCTCAAAATTTTTTTATTTCTGTATTTATTTGAATTTTTTGTTACTAGTGAATGTTTATCATCATTCATTCATAGGATTAGCTTTTTATTTTATTTTATGGCAATGCTTTAATAGAGTGTTCAATTATTGTTCTGTACCCGTGGATGTATACCTGTGATCACTGTGGGTTACTTACATTACTTAGCAAAGACATGATGCATTGATCTATTTACTCACTCAATCTATTTAATTCAATGTTTTTATAAGCAGCGTCAACAGCGTCATCCTTATCACTGTGTTGTTGTTATAAGAGCGTAACTAGAGCATACACATCTACCTTTTTTCTCCTTCTTTCTTTACACCTGTCTCTGGCTACTCTGGTCTGCTTTATATGTAACAGTGAATGTGGCAACACTGACACCTACACCTATCATACCAAAAGCTTAGGTTATTTAAAGTATTAACCACTTTCTATTACTGTGATCATTAGTATTTATAGCAGTGAACAGCAAAAACTATGTGTCATGTATATATTATTGAACTTATTACCCTCATTTGTATTACTAGAATCATTAGTATTTATATTTATAGCAATGAGGAGAAGGAAATATATATGTATTGTATATAGTATGTCGTTATGGATGACAGGTGTGTGTGAGGATAGGCGTGTGGTGTGGTGTGGTTTTTTTTTTTTATGGGGTCTTACCTGGTCTATGAGGTCACCCGGGGGATCTTCCATGGGTGTGTCGTCCTGTGGGTGGGTGGAGCGGTGCAGCAGCGTGACTGGGTTGATGCGGTCCCTGTAGCTGCCCTTGTCCAGTGGCATTGTCTTCAGGGTTTGTTCCACCTAATGAGGCGAGAGCGAGGGTGGAGGGAGGGAAGGAAAGGGTTATTGTGGATGGTAGTGATTGTTGTTGTTGTTTGGACTCACTCACTCACTCACTTATTTACTTACTTCTCTACTCACTCACTCACTCAATTTATCACACACACACACACACACACACACACACACACACACACACACACACACACACACACACACACACACACACACACACACACACACACACACACACACACACACACACACACACACACACACACACACACACACACACACACACACACACACACACACACACACACACACACACACACACACACACACACACACACACACACACACACACACACACACACACACACACACACACACACACACACACACACACACACACACACACACACACACACACACACACACACACACACACACACACACACACACACACACACACACACACACACACACACACACACACACACACACACACACACACACACACACACACACACACACACACACACACACACACACACACACACACACACACACACACACACACACACACACACACACACACACACACACACACACACACACACACACACACACACACACACACACACACACACACACACACACACACACACACACACACACACACACACACACACACACACACACACACACACACACACACACACACACACACACACACACACACACACACACACACACACACACACACACACACACACACACACACACACACACACACACACACACACACACACACACACACACACACACACACACACACACACACACACACACACACACACACACACACACACACACACACACACACACACACACACACACACACACACACACACACACACACACACACACACACACACACACACACACACACACACACACACACACACACACACACACACACACACACACACACACACACACACACACACACACACACACACACACACACACACACACACACACACACACACACACACACACACACACACACACACACACACACACACACACACACACACACACACACACACACACACACACACACACACACACACACACACACACACACACACACACACACACACACACACACACACACACACACACACACACACACACACACACACACACACACACACACACACACACACACACACACACACACACACACACACACACACACACACACACACACACACACACACACACACACACACACACACACACACACACCTCGTCCAGGTTTTGTATGATCCTGTTGGCCTTCTCGGTGAGGTCAGAGTGGATGGTGGAGATGGCTCGTTCCTGCCGCTGACTCGTGTTCAGTAGCGCCTCACTCTTGGGCACCAGCACGTCCACAGAACTCTTCGTCCCCACCACCACGTCCCATACCTGCCGTTGCCCATACCTTTAGTTATATAGTCATGCTCATGGGGGTGGTGTTTATATGTATCTACTAGTTTGTTTTTATTGTGTATGTTATCATTATCATTATCATTATTATTACTCACCTCCTCCATCTTCTCCCACACCGTCTCCATGGGCGACATACGTTCCACCAGGGAGTCAATTTTGGTCTTTGGCAGCGGGCGAGTCACGTTCCAGCTAAAACAACATAACAATAACATTAACACTAGAGATATCCCTTAATATACACGTTTTCTTTAAATCATAAGACAAGGAAAATAAGCATGGGGTACTGCAAGGGTTTAGCAATTACCCTGTGGGCGGGGTAGTGGCGTCCGAGATGGTGCTTTGATCTTCTAGGATAGCTGCGTGAATGTTCCTCACTGAGCCTGCCAGTTGCTCCAGATCCCCGGACACGTATGCCATGTGGAACTGAAGGCGGCGGTCCATAGACGCTACAGATTCTCTAACACCTTCAATAGACTCTTGGATCTTGTTCATAGCTGGATTCTGAGGGTGAAACATAGGATTCTAGATTATGAAGAGTTGAAGGGAAGGTTAGACGTGATGGAATTGCTTAAATGACTTTGTTAAGAGGCTTGGAAATGGTTTTGTTGTATATGGTTCTTATCATGTGTGTTGGGATGCAGAGGATAGGGTGAGGTGGAGACGAACGGCTGATGAAGAACAAGAAACAGAAGTCGTAGAAATAGTAGAGGAAGAAATAGTGAGGTTGGGGGTATGATTGATAACGTGTGTGTGTGTATGTGTGTGTGTGTGTGTGTGTGTGCGTGTGTGTGTGTGTGTGTGTGTGTGTGTGTGTGTGAGTGTGTGTGTGTGTGTGTGTGTGTGTGTGTGTGTGTGTGTGTGTGTGTGTGTGTGTGTGTGTGTGTGTCACCTAGCCACCCTTCCACCCACCTTTTCCAGTGACTGTATGCGAGGTATGTCCACTCCGATGCGGTAACTCTCAGAAGCCGCTGCCACCAATTCGTCAGCGGGGGTCACTATGCTATTAGTGTCCAGTGTCTTCTGCATTGAGGACAGCTTGTTGTCAATACGCGTCACGTGTTCCGCCAGCAGGTACAGCCGCTGCTCCATCAAACCCATACCTCTGTTGTTATCTCCCTCTTGCCTGCTGTTATCGCTGCTACTACTCTTACCCCTGCTTGTACTGTCCTCTGAGGTGCCTGTACGCCTGGAAGTGCTGCTGGGGTCTTCACTGTTACCGCTTCTGGTGTTGGTGTTGGTAGTCGTGGTTCGGTATGCGTTGGGGTCGACCAGCCTCGTTTCCAGCAGGCGTACCAGCTGCAAGGGTTATAAGGCCAAGTTACGTGGTGTAATGTGAAAGGGAAGGTTAGGGATATATGAAGGTTGTAAAAGAGATGCATTAAACAAGACCTTCCGTGTGCTACGTTGTTAAAGTGAAGAAGAGTAAAGACGTTCGGTAGGGGAGAGATGAAAGAATATATTGGTTGCTAAAATAACAGAAAGATTACTATAAAGAATGAAGGAATGTAAAGGTTGATATAGTAAGTGTTCACGATACTCACCTGTGCTGTCGTATTCAAGTTGACTGCCAACCGATTCTCCACTGTGTCAAGGCGTCTCACTAGTCTCTCGAGCGCTCTGTCCATGTTTTCAACGCGGCGCAGCTTGCTCTCTAGGGTCGTGAGCAGCACTTCGAACAGGTTGAAGATGTATGGATCCCTGCAGAAGGAAAAGGAGTGTGTGGTTAGAAAGGAAAGTACGAGGATGTTCAATTGTGTTATGATGGTGGTGGTGGTGGTGGTGATGTGATTTTTGATGTTCAGAAATGGTGGTGGTGATTACTATTACTATTATTATTATTATTATTATTATTATTATTATTATTATTATTATTATATATTCCTCCTTCTCTTTCTCCTTATCTTCGTCTTCTTCCTCCTCTTCATTATCATCATTGTGCTTTTACTGTCACTCCTCCTCCTCCTCCTCCTCCTCCTCCTCCTCCTCCTCCTCCTCCTCCTCCTCCTCCTCCTCCTCCTCCTCCTCCTCCTCCATTGCCAGCGTCACATGCAACTCAATAAAACGGAAAGGTGTGACGGGAGTAATAACGGTCTCTCTCTCTCTCTCTCTCTCTCTCTCTCTCTCTCTCTCTCTCTCTCTCTCTCTCTCTCTCTCTCTCTTCTCTCTCTCTCTCTCTCTCTCTCTCTCTCTCTCTCTCTCTCTCTCTCTCTCTCTCTCTCTCTCTCTCTCTCTCTCTCTCCACCGGTACTCAGTAAATAGCTGAAAACATAAATAATAATAAGTATTGCTAATGGTAATAACGTATGTGCGTGTAGAGGAAGAAAAGAAGAGGCAGAAAAAACTGGTCTTGAGGCGGCGGGGCAGCCATCTTGGTCATCCCATCCTTTCACTTTCAGAGGCGTTCAATTATCACTGAATGGGGCACACTGCTGCTGTCTGTGGTGGTGGTGATGGTGGTGACTGTGGTGGTGATGATGTAAAGGGTGCATAACTAATAATAATAATAATGATAATAGTGATAATTTGAATGGTGATGATGGTGATGGTGATGACTGTAGTGGTGATGGTGATGATGTAAGGGATGGCTAACTAATAATGATTATGATAGTGATGATTTTAATAATAATAATGATGATGCTGATGATGGTAATACATGTGCGTAGCTAACGAGGTGATGTGATGATGATGATGATGATGATGATGGTGATGGTGATGATCGTGCGTAGCTAACGAGGTGGTGACGTCACGTGGGTTGCCTACGCATAGTTTGGGTCATCCATCATACGCCTCTAAGTTGCGTAAATCTATTCCGCGGCTAGGCAAGGGGGGGAGGGAGGGGGAGGGGGGAGGAAAGGGGGGGGAAGGGGAGGGAAAGGAAGGGATGAACGGAGAGTGAAATGGAGACATGGAGGTGAAGGAGAA
>JAXIVD010002447.1:0-2500 GCA_036785275.1 Cancer borealis
GAGGAAAAAGGAAAATTTCCAGCCACCCGGGTGACGCTTTTTAAAGTTTACAGACTGCTGCCGCGCCTGAAATAATAATATCGCGAGTTTCAAAGAAGCAAAGTCAATATCCGATACTCAGATATCCACGGAAGGGACGGAAGGTTGTGTGCGGGAGGAAGAGTCTCCCTCCACCTGATGACGCTTTCCACCACCACCACCACCACCACCACCACCACCGCCACCTCCTCCTCGTGCTCGTCCTCCGGCCCACCCTCGCTATTCCTTCTCTCTCCTCTTCCTTTCTACATCACTCCATCCCCTTCACCTCACATGTGTAATCCAATGAAAGGCAACAAAACTCTCTCCAAAACATTATTAATCCTCAATTCATTATGTTCAAACTTCCAAACAAATTATTGCACTGACAAATCTTTAAAAATAGTATGAATCAAGCAATTATTATCAACAAAGTAAGAATTTATACATGAATTCTTGCAAGGCTATAGTAAGCTTACATCATAATACTCAAATGAAAATAAATAATAATCACTAAATAGTTATATAAAACATTATTTCTCTTATACACAACGGTGTTTAGCGGGAAAAAACAGGTGATAGTCTGGATTTGTTGGGTTTGTCTTTTTAGGGACGAATGTGACTCCAGCTCCAACACGCTGCTGTTTAAATTCCACAGGACTCCAGCGAGGTTCCTGGGAAACCGCTAACGTAAAGTGAATTTTCTTGTGTGACAGCGACGTGCCCCTCCCCCCCTCCTTCCCTCCTCCACTCCCTCCCTCCCTCTTTCCCTCCTACCCTACCGCCCTTCCTCCCTCTAGCCCTTCTTCCCTCTCTCCCTTTCCTTTCCCTTTCCTCCCGTACCCTCACCTCTCTCCCTCTCCTACAAATCTAACCTTACGTCTTCTTCCTCCTCATCATGCTCATTTTCACACCATGTAAATCCTTGAAAATGACACGCACACACACGCACACACACACACGCACACGCACACGCACACGCACACGCACACGCACACACACACACACACACACACAGGGGAATAGAAAAGGAGAACGTGAAAAAAGCAACAACGTGTCAAGCAATCTAACTAGATAAAAAAAGAACAAAAGTGTTAGACTACATCCCTCCACGCAGCATCGCGCCACACAAGTTGACGACACAAATAAATGAAATTTGGACAACTTTTTCAGCGGAGCGAAGGCCGTCAGCGACACCAGAACAAGTTTACGACTGGCAACTCAGCTTTCCTCAGGCGGCAAGATAGACCCGAGGCTGCCAGTGGACGCTCCCGGGACTCCTCCGAACTTAAATTTGTGTATTAAGGAAGTTCAGTGTCGAATCCCGTATTTCCAGGCGATGAAGACCTGGTTTGCCTTTACTTCTTACATTTTTATTCGCATTTATTACTCATATCAAATGGGTTTCTGCTAAAATCCTTTCAGCAAAGTTTGATGAAATGCTGAAGTGAGTAATGTTGAAAGGCGACGTAAAAACAACACACAATCCTACATTGAACACAAAACTGTACCATTATGTATTTGTTTCATTAAGTTTAGATAATATTTGGCAACCATTTATTCGTCACTTTGGCATTGATTGCGTGGAATTATGATCACAATTATAATAGTTTTGGTGACTATTCAAAAATACAATTTAAACTTAATTACAAAACACCAAATACTCTGACGCCATTGTTTGCATTCCATAAACGTATGTATATAAATATGACTTCAGCCTCATGCACATATTAAACTTTTACACTCCCACCCTACATCGATTGGTGCTTTATTTTGTGTTGATTTACGAGAAACAGCGCCACTCGTAATAAAAATAAAAAATAAACAGAGGCTTCTATTACGGGCAAAAAACGGAAGAAAATTATATGTGACTAACTCAAAACATAACGAAAATGAACACACGAAAAGCTGTCACGCCATCCACACCCTCCAGTCAGTAACAGTTCCTCTACACTATCTACCTTCACCTTGTCAATTCTATCTGTTAATACATCACAATCGTATCCACACATCCATTCCAAGCCTAACCATCTTTAAGAACATCATCAAGGCAGACACACAGCCTCATGCATCATCGAATACACGCTCACAGGTTCATCATCAAAACACCACCACAATCACCACCACCATTGCAAACAAATCACTCCCACCATACAAATCACCATCACAAACACGTACACTATACGTACTATAACATGGAATGAAACTTTATATGAAATTCGTTTTCTTAAAGCGTAGAATAATTAAACTTTTTACTTTATGTTGCACTATATAAGCAACACTTACAAACAGTAGATTATAACGAGATAGAATTTCATGCATAATAATCTGAAGTATTTAACCGAAACATCAAAGTACATTTAAAGCAATGCATGTCATAGAAGTGTAATTATCAAAGGCTATTTTTATTGCATTCGCTGGCGATATTACAGTTTCAATCGGCAAATAATTATGGCCTTCAGAGCTGCAGCTGCGTTCAATT
>JAXIVD010002447.1:7500-10000 GCA_036785275.1 Cancer borealis
CGCCTCTTCCCTTCAGGTGTCTATCCATCTAAATTAGGTCGCCCTGTCTAACTTGGGTTTTCCTGTCCAAGTTGAGATTCCCCGTGTTACCGGCGGGGCTCCTCTCACTCTTCCAGGCCCCGCCCCGCCAAACCCCGTTTATTTCGCTCCGGTCTGCCTCTTCCCCACACTGGTTGGAAAAGTTGTTTGCCCGCCAATCATTATTTCCCTCATCGTCTACCTGTTGGAGGAATCTTTCACGTCCTCAAGAATTCTGACTGGCGGCTGTGTCTGTGTTCGTGTTTCCTCACCTGCTTCTCCCAATGGTTAAGGTAATTGATTTCCCCAAACAAGGCTTAGAAGCTCCTCAATGTTTGTTACTTTTTCTTTATTTATATATTTATTATTATACATTGCTTCTCTTTCTACATTTAAGTATTGAACACAACGCAGTATCGTCATGGTGTGTTATGACGTGTACGTATGTTTGTGTGTATACTCAACGGTGTATTACACGTGAGGGATCTTGTTTGTAATACACGGAACAGTTCCCTCTGCTAACATGACGCCATTGTTTCTTGTTGCTGTTTGATTACGTATTTGCCGTTACATATTACTTTCATTTTTGAAAGCACTGCAGACTGCAAGCGGCTCCCACTCTGTATTCCAGTCCATGAATAATAGCACGCAGGCTCAAATTAGTTGGGACTCTGTATGCGCGATAGCAAATGTTGGTACCATAATGCATGGCCAAAATAAAAGGAGAAGGAGGTCATGGAAGAGAAGGGAAAATTGGGACATCATATACTAGCAAGGAAGGGCACAGGGGAACCTTAGTTAATGCACGAGTGAGCACGACAGGCGATGGCTCAATAGCAGCAGCAGTGTACGTATGGGTACAATAGCAGCCAGGCGTGCGGTCGTACTCTTACTCTGTCTGCAGCAGCACGAGCCTGGATGGTGTACGGCAGCAGTGGAGAGTAGCGATGCCAGTACCTCATAACCCCCTTCCTGTCCCGCCTCCTCCGCCAGGCTGAGAGTTATGAACCATGGACACCAATTTCCACCGAGTTACTCCACAATCACGAGCTCTCCCTCACCACCTCCTGCTCCACCTCCACTTCCACCACCTCATCGTCTCCATAATTTTCGAATTCCAATCCTGTGGTGATGCGTGGCCCCGAGGGATCCTGGTGGGCCTAGGTAGACGCGATCACTGTCATGCCGCGCTCCCCTTCATTCCAGGCAGATGTAATTTTCGAATCGTTAGCTTGGCCTCGCCTTGGGGACTCCCTGGCATGTAATAAGGAGGTGACTTCGTGAGAGCAGATGGCCGATGTGATGGCCTGCTACTCACCCCCGCCACCACCTATCTTTTGTATAGGCGGGCGGCGTTTATATATCCGGCAAGATAATACCATTACCGGTTATGACACCCGGCCTCGCCTCACTGTGTGCCGGCCTGAGCTGGGAGATAGCGTGTGTGTGTGCGGGTGAGGAAGGCCTTACTTTGGTGATGTGTGTGTGTGTGTGTGCGTGTGTGTGTGTGTGTGTGTGTGTGTGTGTGTGTGTGTGTGTGTGTGTGTGTGTGTGTGTGTGTGTGTGTGTGTATGTGTGTGTGTGTGTGTGTGTGTGTGTGTGTGTGTGTGTGCGTGCGAGTGCGTGTCTCTACGTGAAGCTTCGTGCATGTGAATCGTGTGGTGTGTGTGTGTGTGTGTGTGTGTGTGTGTGTGTGTGTGTGTGTGTGTGTGTGTGTGTGTGTGTGTGTGTGTGTGTGTGTGTGTGTGTGTGTGTGTGTGTGTGTGCGTCAGGTAATTAAGGTGAGGTGAGCGAGACAGCTGCGCAGGTAATGTGATCACTGGATGATTAAACTGAAAATTACTCCCATGCGTCTACAGAATGCATGTTTTGGCTTCTTTGAGGAGTTTCTTGTCTGTTGTCAATGGCGTTAACAATATATACATGCACAACTATTTCAATTGTAGTATTTGTCTCCTTGAACTTTACAGGTAACGCCTCTTGTTACCTTTACCTAGTGTAGCGGTAAGACTAACCATGCCTGAAGAAGAACAACAACAACAAGAACAAGAACAAGAACAAGAAGAACAAGAAGATGATGAATATAATGATGCATAGGAGGAGGACAAGGATAAGAAAGACAGAAGACAGAAAGGAAAACAAATGTGATTCTCAATGTTCCCGACGAGGCTGTGTTACTTTCTGTGGCGAAGGAGTATAAAAAAACGAAAAAACAGTTACAAGTCTTCCTAAATGTGTCCGTGTGAGCGAGTGAGGCGAGAGCCACACAGCCTGAGGGCGGGGTGGGAGGGGGAGGTAGGGGCGGAGGGTAACAGACGTAAAGGGAGACTCTTCAGATATCTCGGCCTTGAGGCGTGGCAAGGGCGTGTTGAGGCCTAAGAAAAGGAAGGACGGCTGAGGGACGTTGACAGAAGCTTGACAGAAGGTTTACGTCATATAATGTGGACGTGATGTGACGGGAACTAGGTAAGGCATAGGAGTA
>JAXIVD010002447.1:22500-25000 GCA_036785275.1 Cancer borealis
GTATTTACTCTTTGATAAAAGAAATAAATGAAAATGAATTAGTTTTTTTTTAATGAATGAATATTTATCAACGCAACATAAGAAATATAAGTGTAGAAGTAAGATACAATTCACAATACGAATATATATATATATTAACAAATTAACATGTATTGCTTTCTCATTTATAAGTTACAAAAACATCATTACAAACTTGATCTGTGTACACTCTATGGTTAAAGAAAATAATAACGTATGTCTGTTTCCTGATGACTTGTTCCGTCCCCTCCTTCAGTCACCCTTTCAGCCACTCCTTTAGCCGCCCCTTCAGGAGAGTGTGAAGTCTTCTACCTCACGCCTCCGCCCTTGTTCCCACTTGTTCTTAAGTTTCCCCAATCCACCACTTCCAGCACTCTTTGCTTTCTGTGTTACCGTCTTGGATCATCACAAGGGACTGGGTGTGGAGTGCAATCTTTCCACACTTCCTCATTCCATTCCACCCGCTCAACGCTGCCTCACTCACTACCCTTCACTTACTTCCGTCTTTCGTTTTCTTTTTTTCTCTCTAAATTGCTCGTTCCCTCCCTTGCTTTAACCCGCTTCTTCAGGCCCTTCTATCCTTTCCCTTCATTCTCCTTCACTCCCTGCCCTACCTCGCTTCTTCCTCTTTGCTTCTCTTCCCTTCCCTCAGGTATTGCCATCGCGTATTACCGCAAACACGACCCCGGCAGAGCACCGAGGAGGGCTTCACTTTTACCCTTCACCTCACCCTTCCTCCTTAAATAAAACGTAACAACCGCTATAAAGAAGCTCAGCGTGTGGGGGTCTTTGGCGTAATTACATTAAGGAAGAAAGCAGAGGCAGCACCGATACCTTGGAGAACACTACCTGTATCGACACCTGCAGGCCGCGCCCTCGTACAGGTGTAGCAAGAGTCCCAAGGGTCACCAGGGGACAAGGGTGGAGTGAGGAAGGGAAAGGTGAGTGGGTTTCCAGTGTGAATGTTTGAAACAGAAGAGATATTAAGTGTTATTTTCCTCCTTCTATTTTCATCTTAGGGTTGATAGTTGAAGTGAAGGTATGTTTCTGTTTTTATGCTTGTGTTTGGATGTTTGGTTGTTGTGTGGGAGGGCCTGGGGGGGGAGCAGGGGTCACTTCAAGCTCTGTTAGTGATTTCAAAACTGTTTTCCTGCGAATATTGCAGTCCTTGTTTTTTCTTTATTTTATTTAGAGGGGATGGCTTTACATATATTTAGTTTTTTTTTTAGTTTTCTCTCAATTTTTCTTTTAACTTTGCAAGTATTCCTGCAGACACCCAACCCTTCCTTCCTTCCTTCCTCCCCTTTGCCCTTTAAAACCCTTCCTGTGATCCTCGTTTCTTCCTCGTCTACTCCTTCGTCATTCATTTCTATACTCCTCATTTCACCTGCAACCTTTCTTTCCTTTAACCATTTTTTCTTCTTTCCCTCTTTTCCTCGAGCTCAATATCTCCTCTTTCCCTTTCACTTTCCCTTAACAGTGAAGCAGAAACATTAACCCGCCAAAGGTCTTCATCCTCTCATCTCATCTCGCAAGGAAAGATGGAATAATTTCGGACTTCAAGTATTTTTTCGATCTTCAGCTTTTTTTTTCTTCTTTTTTTCTTCGTCTTCGTGGAAATTTTCGTCCTCGCTAAGCAGGATTCATTACCACTGATCACCACCTACGCCTCCCCTTCCCCCCCTTGTCACAACACCCTACCTCACCCTGCCTCACCCTGCCTTCCCTTTGCCCTACACCCCCGTCTTTTCTCACCTCGCTCCATAGCACATCACCGCCTGTCCTTCCCCTCCCCGCCCCGCCCTGTCCCGCTCCGCCCCGCCCCGCCTCGCCCCACCCCATCCGCCCCGCCCCACCCCATCCCCGCCCAGCCTCGCCCCGCATCCCCTACCCAACCCCACCTTAGCCAAACTGCCTTGAACTCATGTATAACAAACGCATATTCTTTGCTGTCAAACTAGAAAAATTTATATATCGGTTATTTTCCTTATTATTAAAACTACAATTTCCCGAACATGATAAACGATTTTTTTTTTTTTAAATGGAAAAATAAAAAGTGTCGCATCATTCTTATATTATATCAAAATGGAAAATCCACTTCTGCATTCTGTCGATAATTACCAATAATGAGCGTCAAATGTGAGAATAATCAGAATTCACTCTTTGTAATCCAACCTTCATCAGCCTCGGCCGCTGTAGTTCCCGCGCCACGCATCGTCACTGTCATTACGCCGCTGTAAACGAAGCATAATGGAACTCCTAAATAATATGATACATAAGAGAATGCAATTTCCTCCCTGGCGTCCCTTGATTATGTCGTCAGAGTGATACGCGAGTGAGGCTGAGATGAAATGTCATGCCGGCACACACGCATCGGGAGGGAATAACACAGAGGAAGAGGACGCACGCCCACCACCATCACGCCCACCACCACCACCACCACCACCACCACCACCACCACCACCACCACCACCACCACCAC
>JAXIVD010002447.1:37500-40000 GCA_036785275.1 Cancer borealis
ATATCCATCGCATTGAATTTTTTTTTTTTTTTTTTTTCACCAAAACATTTTCTTCATCCTTTACTATTAATGATTCTTCCTCAAACACTGTTTGGAGTCGCTTCAAATTTTTATCTCCATTAATGTGTATACAAACTCTTCTAGTGAACTGCATTATCCTTCTTCGTAAAGCAGTTAATTGTTCACAGTGATATATTACCTTTACAAAACCACTTTTTTTCACACTACCTCATAAAACCTAACACCTCACAAGCATCTCTAGTCAATACAGTTTCATAATGATGTCACTAACCTGCTCAAATATTTCCTGGTATTTGAATCACAAGTCTCTGCATACTTCCAATATCCTTCATATTTACACTTAACTCCCATCTCGTCATTAGCATTCCGTAAAACTTTCAACCCTTATCCCCAACCACTTCTTATCTCCTCTGCATATGAAAGCATTCCTCCATTTACATTTCTCATTTCTAACATGTTTCGCCACTTTCCTTTCTGACGTCTGCGCTTCCCAAGCCCCGTTTAACCAACTGCATTGAATTACCATTTTTCAGGAAGCATGTAGGAAGGAAGTGCCCACCAAACAGAAGGTAAAACAGCTTGTAACGTCCTTATGTTGGCCTTTCACGTAATAAGCATATAAAGACACTTGATAACGTCATTGTAATTGTATGTACGATCGAGGACACTATACACTATACACAACAAAGAGGGAACAGAACACATCACCAAGAGAGACACTCAAGGCAGACATAACAAAGAACATAGTGAAGGAATAAGCAAGTAGATAAACAGATGGATTACAAGATGACCAGAAAGACACATAGAGATAGATAAACCGTGTGTGAGAGAGAGAGAGAGAGAGAGAGAGAGAGAGAGAGAGAGAGAGAGAGAGAGAGAGAGAGAGAGAGAGAGAGAGAGAGAGAGAGAGAGAGAGAGAGAGAGAGATTGATGTGCATAGCTACAAGCGTCTCCATATATGAGCCGGGAACATACGCAAGAGTAGATGGTTGTGAATAATCCTGATTTCATGAAGTTATAATGGTTACTAATGGAGCAACAGGTGATACAATAGCCATTAGCATCAAAGGAATTACATGTGAGATCCTACCTCCCATGTATGAAGAGAGAGAGAGAGAGAGAGAGAGAGAGAGAGAGAGAGAGAGAGAGAGAGAGAGAGAGAGAGAGAGAGAGAGAGAGAGAGAGAGAGAGAGAGAGATCATGGGGAGTCCACCAGAGAGAGACAAATGATAACAAGCAAGGCAAATTCACTAGGTAATTTCACAAGCAATTAGAAACGTTGTGTTTATTCATAATGTTCTTGTAGCATTGAGTGAATAGATAAATAAATTGTGCATGAATAACTTAACTTACATTGATCACTTATAAAGACTTAAACTCTAAAACTTTGTCTCTATGAATATTTGCTCCAAGACTAATAATTACGCAGTAAAATGAGACTGTATCCTTTTCCAAAAACATGACTTTCTTTCTCATTTTCTCGAAAGCTATTAGAGATATTGGAAATATCATTGCAGCGTCTGATAGACTTAATTAAATTATATAAATTTGATTATGAAGATTTGCCTTAAGACTAATAATAATAATTACGCAATGAAATGAAACTATCATTTTTCCAAAAAAATTACTTTCTTCCTAATTTTCTCGAAAGCTATTAGAGATATTGGAAATATCATTGCAGTATCTGATAGACCAAAGTAACATGAATATCGAGAATGCTTTCCTAAATAGCTTCGTCTGTACAATTAACTATATAATTCTATAAACTTATAAATCTTGATCTGATTTAATGTACGTCAAACTATTACTATTTACCACATCAAGCCTGAGACACATGCATCTTAAAATACTACAACACAACGAGGTGGACGTGTAGATTAATGACACTAAGCTACTAAACCCTTTAAATGTGCATTCACCAGGAGGCTCGCGTTGCCCGCCTCCCTCACGCCTCAACAATCTCTCACACAGGATCAAGGTCGTCGACGCGCCAGGAAGATTTACTACACCTGGATCTCAGCTCGTACATTAGTGGCGGTCTGTCTCACCTCTGATCCAGCGTGTAGACGTCACTCCAGAAAAGGTTCCTCGTGTCTCCTGCAGTTTCAATTGCTTCGTGTCAGGGTGAAGCAGCTTTACTTTGTCAAAAACCAAACGCGTATAAAACTTTCTTACATTCTTTTTAAGTCAGTAAAGTATGTATTGTTAGTCCATTTACACATAATTCATTAGATACACATGAGATGCATTATCTTGGTCCACTTTGTCAGCTTAATGTACAAGTGTTCACGGATTGGATCAAGGAAAAAGGCGCCGCTTCGGTAGATAAGGACATGTTTCTGTTTATTACTCTTGTTAAATGTTTCTGGCCTGTCTGTCTCTGGCTATCATGTAACCCAGCATTGAACAGCAGCTACATCACATAAGATTAATTTCATATGATCAAACCCAAATGTGACCTAAAGAGTTGCCGGTTACT
>JAXIVD010002447.1:47500-55000 GCA_036785275.1 Cancer borealis
GAGGGCGGTGAAAAATATTATCCAGGACATTAAATTACTAGTAGCTCCCCCTCCTCCTCCTCATACCCCCTACAGGGCAGCGCGTGAGTGGCGGCGGGACGAGACAACTTCGACTCGCTGAATTAGGTATTGATGGCGCCGCGTAACCGATCTGTCCAGCCGAGCAAGTTATGGTGTTGTGTGTGATGAGCCGAGCCGTGTTTGCCGCTCCCGCTGGTGTTATAATTAGCAGTAAAGCTGCTAGTTTCGCGTCAGTTTTACTTATCAACCTGAAACACGGAAAAAAAGGAACACCATTTTCAAGTAACGTTATTTTTCCAGCTCTTCTTGCACATTCCAGATCCAGAAGTGAACACGTGTGTATTGATTCCAAAATACGTAAGCTACATATATAATAATAATAATAATGTACAATGTTAAACTAAACTGAAAATATAAAATTCCAGTTAATAAAAAGGAATGTTAGTGATGAGCAGTAGGAAGGTGGTCTCCTTGCTGCCTCCTTGCTGCCTCCTCTTGGAGCAACACAACCACTACCACCGCGTCATCAGGAGTCACTACGGCAACAGTACCACCGGCAGTCAGCATTTAATTGGTAAAAGTGACACTACATCACGGCACGGCACCCCTCACAGTGATAATGAACAGCCAGACCACGTGATGAAAGGTAATGTTACATCGTAGTGTGCAGCACGTCATTGTCGTCTTATTCAGGTGTATAAACCCACGCACCTTCCTCCTCCTGGTTCATTTTCTCACGGTGAAGTTGATGGCGATCATAAGTGTCTTTGTAAATACAGGCAGAGAATAGGGAAGCAATTGAGAGGACAATACAACCTGGTAGGCCACGCGAGGGCACAGGTAGGAGGCTTTAGAGCGTCGATGGTCGATACCAAAAGGTTTATTTTTTAACATATTCAACTGTGGACAATTTTATGTAAATTAGCATAACATCGAATGTGTTGGTGCAAATATTTCCTGAAAATAGTTACTCCCGCCCTTGACAAAGCGTTATTTGCATGTACAATGATCCAATTTCAACAACAAAAGTACTGCTATCAAAGTTTTACCTCCTGCTGCTCGTCAATAAAAATATATTATGCATTGAGTTTGAGATTCACATTGCCTTGAGAAATACTTGATCGGAAACACCCAGCGTATACTGAAAAGAGAAACCACCACATATACATACAAAAACAAATTGCTTTACCTTAAATTATTATACAAACCAACTAGAGTATTCCCTTTCATTCTCCTTATGTAAGTGTGGATACATGATAAATACAATTACCTTCTTCCGCAAACTCTCCATTAGAGGACATGCCGCCCACGCCGCCCACGCCGCCCACAGCCGTGATGGTGGTATTGGTGACTTCTATGCAACACTCCACCTGACAACTTCATTAGGGAAGCAAAAGATTGACCCTTCGTTTCCCCTTCTACCTCTGGGTTCGTCTATTGTTGCCTCCCACCCACCCAAACACACACACCTACAGACTTGGCCCTCTCACCTTCTCTCCTTCCCTCCAGGCATTCACCACTACCCCCCCTCCTTCTCTCCTCCCTCCAAATACTTCCCCTCCTCCTAACTTCAGAATTTTTGTGTCATTTATATACATTAACTAAGTCTACCGGACTATCAGCAGCACTTTTCATACGGTACTAGTCCTGTTATCACTCTACAACCTTTACTTATACGGACCAGCGATAAGCAATGATTGTAAACATTAAATTAAGCAATAAATAAAACATCATGGCACCTGAACCACGATTATGAAAAAAAAAGGAAAGGAGTAGCGAATGAAAAGGGTGACTGAATATAAGTTGACCTTTCGCATTAAGCTCCAGGCCGCTAAGACACTGACATTCGGATAACTGAAGCTAAACACGTGGAAGGCAAATATTTACTGAGGTTGATGAGGAGCCGCTGCCTCCCACGCTGCCTCCGGGATAACCTGGCCTCGTCGGTAAAGGTTCCTTGCCTAAAACAGCGGCGCGGTTCTCCTCTTTTTAATACGTGATGAGTTCGTAGAATATGAGGCAGTTCTACTACCTAATTATGTCTTTCTATGTATCTTTCTTTCTACCTGTCTGTCTATCTATCTATATGTCTGTCTTCCTTTCAGCCTGTCTGTTCTATCTTTTTTCCATTTTATTTTCTCTTTTTCTTATAAATCCTGAATGTTTTATCACAAATGTATTTTGGTTCATATTATATTCATTCCTTCTTTAACATTTATTTTATGTATCTATTCTGTTTTTCTCTTAAATTCCGTTCTTGGTCATTAAGTTCCTTTATTTCCTTAAATTTCCAGTCCATTTCATTATAACCTTCCCTTCATAATATTGAAACTTACTTAAACAGTAATTCAATATTTCCTTTGTCCTCCCTAATTCACTTGAGTTGTGGTCTTTCCTCCCCTTGTGACTCACCCTTACTCATCCTGCCTTCACGCCGCCACAAACCTTCACCAAAACCTCTACTTCCCTCCCATAAAATGCTTATCGTCACCACCCCATCCCTTAATCGGCTTTCCCATAACATTTTATCATCACTCAGACTCTTCACCCGAGGAAATTCTTTACCACACTTCACTTCCACATCATTAACCTGAAGTGTCCGCGCCATTACACTGCACCTAAACTTCATTAACTATACAATTCAGCTCGATCAGTTCCTCCTTCGTCAGCGTCACCCTCTACCCTTCCTCTATTGGTTTTCACGTCTTCGTCAAGCGAGTCGTTCGTTCTGGCGGTGCTGTGCGTCAACCGTTTTAATATAATTTGTTGTGATGGGGTGGTCATGTGTGGCCTCTTTACCTATTCACAGTCTTATCTTATGGGAAGACTGACCGTTTGTGTGTGCTCTCTCTCTCTCTCTCTCTCTCTCTCTCTCTCTCTCTCTCTCTCTCTCTCTCTCTCCTCCTCCCTCTCTCTCTCTCTCTCTCTCTCCTCTCTCTCTCTCTCTCTCTCTCTCTCTCTCTCTCTCTCTCGCTCTCTCTCGCTCTCTCTCTCTCTCTCTCTCTCTCTCTCTCTCTCTCTCTCTCTCTCTCTCTCTCTCTCTCTCTCTCTCTCTCTCTTCTCTCTCTCTCTCTCTCTCACACACACACACACACACACACACACACAGGAATCATTGACACTTGGCTTCCTTTACGTCTCCCTCCCCCCCTCCGCCCCGCCTGTTCCTGCCATGCCCTCCGCTTCACATTCTCATCTCGCCTCCCATTTTCTGCAAGCTTGTGTCTTTTATCGCCAAATTTTCCGCTCTGCAGCCCATTTAGCAATATCTTGTTACTGTTGCCAGGCTCAGATATTTTCATACCAAAAAATTATGCTGTTACTTTTTTTCATTTCCCATACTTTTTTACTCGCATACAGTGGGATATAAAAGCAGTTCTATCCGTACTCGTCCTTTCCCTGTTACCTGGCTGCCTACCTGCCGGCCTCCTTTTACCTGCGTCTACCTACACTGCCTCTATGTATTGTACCTTCTTCCATAGTCCTTCCTCCTCTCTTTCTCTTATGTTCACTTTGTTTTATCTGTGCGTTACCTTATCCTTGGTTCGTTCCTTCCTGCCTCCTAGTTATGGCGTGATTCAACGGGTCTTCACCACTAATCTTACTGGTCGTTCTTCCGCCCACACTCGCCCTTACCCGCCCACACCCGCTCACACCTGCCCACGCCCGTCCTCATCCCCTAAGCCTCGCAGCCTCGTTTCTTCAAGCACGTTGGGCGGAAATATTGAACTCTTTTCATGTTTTCTTTCTCAGGGAACGTCAATAAGATATATGATTAAGTGTTCACCTGTATCTCTTAACACCTGTACTGGTTATTGATAAAACTGGAGATGCAGAGGACGACAAGGGATTCAAAGGGGAAAAAAGAGAATAGGAGGGACTGGGAGAGAGAGAGAGAGAGAGAGAGAGAGAGAGAGAGAGAGAGAGAGAGAGAGAGAGAGAGAGAGAGAGAGAGAGAGAGAGAGAGAGAGAGAGAAAGAGAGAGAGAAAGGAAGAAAGAAGAAGGGATAAGAGAGGTGTCTAGTTTCAGAACTTAACTTGGTGTCGCCGCTGAGTTAATGTTCAGTTGTCTTGAAAGAATCGAACCCTTTTACGCCCTTATCATCATCATCATCATCATCATCATCATCATCATCATCATCATCATCACCTGAGTTCCCTACAGGACAAAACCTCCCCCGACCTCCTCCACTCAATCAGCTGCCCGTCTATTCCAAGTTACTCTAGTTAAACTTTGTATCTCATCCCTCCATCTAGTAGTCTGTTTACCTGTCCTTGCTATCTTCATACTGATATCGTCATCGTAGGCTGATGTTTGTGCATAAACCTGTATGATTCTTTATCTATATATGTTGTTTCATTTGATTATTAAGCTTACATCTCAACACGCACCACAAATATCCCTATACTTCCATACACAACAACAACAACAACAACAACAACAACAACAACAACAACAACAACAACAACTCTTGCATACTCCCCAAGTCATCCTTCACGTATTGAAATGTGTTTAATGTTTAAATCTGAAGGTAAACAAAAGGACAATTATGTAATGGTTGCGTCTCCTTGATTGTTCAATTTCCAAAAACAATGAAACGCAAAGTAAGTAATCTTATCTAATCTATACAGCGAGGATTCAAAGGGCTCTCCTCCGCTTGCTCTTTCTCTTTTTCTTTCTCCTCCTTTTCCTTCTCCTCCCTCTCCTCCTCCTTCTCCTCTAATAGTGTCTTTCCTGGCGCCAGATAGGGTCATGTAAGCCTCAAAAGGGCACCGTTGGAAGGGGATGTTTAGGTCACCAAATGGTAATCTCGTCATGGAAAAATCTTAGTAGTTAGATTTTCTTGAGATGATGACGTACAGGCCACGCGACCATTTTAAGTCTTGAAGGGTCAGACATCAACAAAGGCCAACGCTGCCTTGATGAGGGTAAATGGAACAAGCTTGTGAGTATCATGGTCACGGAAGCCAAGACACGCCAAGCTCGCCACCGCCGCGGGACCCTCACACTCCCATCAATACACACACAGACACACTACTCTCCCTTCACGACACACATCACCGGCCTGGAGAGTAAATAAGGAATTATTCATGTTATTCACACCTCCTATGTATAGACTCTTCTTTTTTTATGATATAAGAAAGATGAATACATACATAAAAAAAGGGAAAACATTTAATTCAGGATCAAAGGTTGACTGAGAGCCGCTGTGTATTTCCCTCCGTGACGCTGGCTCAGCACATAAGGCTGGAGGGAAGGAAGGAAGGAGGGATGGAGGGATGGAGGGAAGGAGGGAAGGAGGGAAGGAGGGAAGGAGGGAAGGAGGGAAGGAAGAGAGAAGAGGAAGAGGGAATATGGAGCAGTGACGGGAGGAGGCTTGGCTGCCAGACGCGGCTCTTCCCAGTATATTTGTTGGGTGCCATGACACACGGGTTCCGCCATAAGGCCGCGCACACCAAACAACACCATGACGAATAGTGACAGTTGCCGGACTCTCTACCTGGTGCTGACAAGCCTTCTGCTGACGCTGTAATTACCTCCGGCCCCCCACCAGTTACCCAGCAGCTGGTGACTTGAAGAATCGTCAGGAAGGAAGACAGGAATGCTTCCTAATCACAACCAAACAAAAAAAATTTCCTCTCAGTAGCATGCAGCCGTAAGAGACGTTGACGGAGAGTTGATGGCAGGTTGTGGGGGAGTCTGAGGGATCAACACAACCCACTGACTTCAGAACTTGACGCATGACAGGCAGGAATGAAGACTGCCTCACATTGATGGAAGTACCGTCTTAACTTCAGCGTAAAGTGATTAATTAAGACTCTACCGCTCATAGTGGTGTCTAATATTACCTTGGTCTCAAAAGATCGGACTTCAACTCTTTTTACCATGTCTACAAATACATACACACCCACTAAAGGATATCTTTGCAAAAACAAGGGGAAAAAATCACAATAAGGAACACGTCCGCCAGCCGCCCTTCCTGTGCAGCACCAGCGGTATTTTCAGCCAAGTACTCCACCGAGAGCTTACTTTCCCCGGCCAGAGTTACGGCCGCCCATCGGGAGTATGTTGCGGGTGGAGGCACACGACCCGTTGCCGCCTTCATGCTAAACAGGACCACTCTTAGATTATGGGGTCCTACACGCCATTTAGTTTCCATGCCTGTTACATGGAAGTTCTAAGTCCCATCACGCGACAGTTGTACACTAGTGTTGCCTATCTACAACGAGACAATGTTAGGTGCCTCGTCAGCACACCAGCACCAGTGCACGAGAAAAATATATATGAAGGAAACAAACACACTTCTGTCTAAAATCATACATCATTGCAATCACCTGAATGGTAAAATGTTTGCATCAAAGAAGACTATTGATTAGTCAACCCCATTTTGATGACCGTAACGTTTCGAGAAGTGTTTACGTTCCTTAATAGACTGTGTTGCCTTGCCCAACACTTACCATCAAGACAACAACACAAAGGAGTCTCGCTGCGAACAAAAAAACTAACACGCATTAATAGGACACACAAATGCATTCTGATTCTACACGCAGGTGGAGGAGTGTTGGCTACACAGTGTTTGTGAGTTCCCCGGAAGTGCAGTGCGCGCCACGTCCTGCACACCGACGATACTCATCCACCAATCATGAAGGGATTAAAGGAAGAAAGACGACCTCAAGTGCACCACAGCCACGGAACACGGTAGGTTTGATGAGCAGCAACCATCGAGTCATGGCAGAGTATGGGAGGGTATGGTAAAGTATGGTAGTGTGCCTTGTGCCTTTACAACACTAAACACCTTCCCAAGACTCCCTAACTCCCTCCAGCCTGTGACTGAGGTAAGCCACTGTTATGTATGCCACAGGCAAGTCTTTATTTGGAAAACTTGGTGCAGGGCGTGCCATTAGAAAACCTGCAGGCAGACCCTCAATGTATTCTGTGAGAAAGTTTTACTTGTCCCAAGACGAAAGATTTGTGCGGCATTTTTCTACGCACGTCGTAGGCACGTGTATGTAACTCCCAAAATTGTATTCCAAGTTGGGATTGTCTGACACTCTTATTCATATAATGTTTTCTTACCTTACTTTTCTCATCTAATGTTTGTGTTTTGTTTAAGAAAAATGTTACGTGTGCGCGTGCATAAGCACACACACACACACACGCATACGCACGCACACACCCACACCCACACCCACACGCACACGCACACGCACACGCATACGCACACGCACACGCACACGCACACGCACATGCACACACGCACGAACGCACACACGCACGCACACACACGCGCACGCACACACACACATACATACACACACACACACACACACACACACACACACACACACACACACACACACACACACACACATACACACATACACACATCCTTCCACACACACAGCCTTTGATGCACGGTGTACTGGAGTGTCCTCGGACTAAAGGTCAGGAGTGATGGCGTGTACTCAAACACAAGA
>JAXIVD010002448.1:0-17500 GCA_036785275.1 Cancer borealis
GTTTACAAACAGACAGACAGACCAACAGATAGAAAGAGCGATAGATAATAGATAGATAGATAGATAGACAGACACAGACAGACAGACAGACAAACAGACAGACAATCAAACAGATAGGACAGACAGACAAACAGACACAGACACAGACAGATAGACCGAGCGACAGACATGCCTAAAGGAAAGGAAAGGTTAAAAGTGTGGCATGTTAATTTTTTAAGTGAGTGAGAGAGAGAGAGAGAGAGAGAGACAGAGAGAGAGAGAGAGAGAGAGAGAGAGAGAGAGAGAGAGAGAGAGAGAGAGAGAGAGAGAGAGAGAGAGAGAAGAGAGAGAGAGAGAGAGATAATTGGATTAACGCTTTTCTTTAAGATGATATAGCTTGTTCTGCGATTACATTCATAACAACATTAGTAATATTACCTGAAGATGTGATAGTAGTAGTGGTATTATTATTATTATTATTATTATTATTATTATTATTAGTAGTAGTAGTAGTAGTAGTAGTAGTATAGTAATAGTAATAGTAGTAGTAGTAGTAATAATAGTAGTTGTAGTTGTAGTAGTAGTAGTAGTAGTAGTAATAGTAGTAGTAGTGGTGGTGGTAGTAGTAGTATAGTAGTATATAGTAGTCATATTGATAATATTGATGATGATGATGATGATGATGATGATGATAATAATAATAATAACAATAATAATAATAATAATAACAATAACAAAGAGAAAAAAGAAGAGAAGAAGAGGATGAAGAAGAGATGGAAAAAAAGAATGAACACACATATATATATATATATATATATATATATATATATATATATATATATATATATATATATATATATAATACATACATACAACGCCCTTTAATCTTACACAAATCCTCACAGAAACACACCACCACCATCGCCACCACCACCACCATCATTACCACCCTCTTATTTTGGCCCATGTAGGCAAAGGGGTGTGCAGGTGAGGAGAGGGAAGGGGAGGGAAGAGGAGGGAAGGGGAGGGAAGGGGAGGGAGGGGAGGGAACCAGAACAAGGGAACAGACAAAGGGAACACAACAGGAGGGGTTCCAGCGGCGCCCTAGGTCAACGGCGCCCACCTATACCTGTTACCTGTTACCTGACGAAGAGAGAGAGAGAGAGAGAGAGAGAGAGAGAGAGAGAGAGAGAGAGAGAGAGAGAGAGAGAGAGAGAGAGAGAGAGAGAGAGAGAGAGAGAGAGAGAGAGAGAGAGAGAGAGAGAGAGAGAGAGAGAAAGAGGATATTATCAACCAAAATCTAGGAAAAATAAGCAGGAATACGATATATAGAAATCCAAAAGGAAGATAAGATGAGAATCAAAGGAAATGAAAAAGACCGGAAGGGAAAGAGGAAGAGGAGGCAGGGAGGAGGACAAGGAACGGGGAGGACCAGCAAGTTAATAAAACAGGGAGGCAGGGAAGGGAGAGAGGAAGAGGAGGGAGGAAGAGGGAGGGAGGAGGGAGGAGGGAGAAAGAGGAGGGAAGGAGGAAGAGAGGGGTGGAGAAAGAGGAGGAGTTTATGTGGAGCAGTGGATGAGAGGTGAGCAGGAGGCAGGAATTAATAAAAAGCGAGGATTAATGTCAAGTGAAGGGGAGGCAAATGTGGAGGAGGAGGACGAGGAGGAGCTGGAGGAGGAGGAGGAGGAGGAGGAGGAGAAGGAGGGAAAAATAAGTAGGAGGAGAATGAGAATGAGGAAGGGCAGTAAAAAATGAGGATGAGGATAAGGATTAGGTGGGGGAGGAGGGAGAATGAGGAAGAGAAGGAGGAGGAAGAGATGGATTGAAGGAGAAAGAAGACAGAAGAATGAGAACACAAAGATAAGCAAAGGAAGAATAAACATCAGTAGACCTATTGGCCCTCACAAGACTTGAGGAATACTACACTATCTAGTCTAAAGTGAAAGGCAAGGACAGTAAAGGCGAAGGTTCCTCCCCATCCACTACTTCATCCATCTGAGACGTGCAGAAAAGTAAATAGGAGTTCACACGCTGTAACTGCACTCATCTCCCGTCACATTGGCCTTCAAGCCTGTTATGTGGTGGAAATGAATCCGTTACCCCGGGACACAGAGCCACTGTCATACACGAGTTTCCACAGTTTACTTTCCCCAGGTTTCCCTAAGTACCTTGGGAAACCTATGGGTAGTATGTAGGAAGTATGTAGTTAGTATATAGTTAGGTTAGGTTAGGTTTGTGTGAATTACAACTGATTGGTGGTATATTTTTTTATACTTTTTTCTATATTTTCTATACTTTCATTCTAATTCCTTTTCACTAAAGCACCAAAGAAAACGCGTTTCTTGCTCTCTTTTTTTACTATTCTCTCCATTCTATACGTTGTCATACTTTTAGAGTTATTGAATAAAACATGATTTCAGCCAAGATGCGTAAGGGATGGGAAAACGTATTTTAGTTAAATTAGGTTTGGTTAATATTTCAACACAACACAACTCATGAAAATTGGTACCAAGGGGTTATTGGGCATGCTGATCACAAGTCTGGAATTAGGTTTGCCATTACTACGATAATTTAATTTTCCATTTTGTGGCCCGTAAATTTTACCAGAATTGAGGTCGAAAAGGTTTTTTTTCCCATTTTACTACGTAAATATTAGTCCTACAGGAAAATTGCATGGACGTAAAGTTATGGAGTTTGATCATGTCTATCTATACCTGCCATCAATTTTCCAATAACTCTAATATTCATGAAGAAAATTAAAATGTTGTGAAAGATATTAATGCATAATACTTTACACTCCTACATCTACAATTTCATTCCAATTCCAATTCACTATAGCTCAATAGAACAGGTGTTTCCTGTTCTTTCTTTTATATTATATATGTTTTGTACGTAAATCCCATACATTTCGAGTTATTTCACAATATATGATTTATATAAAAAAAATCTAAGGGTGTGTGTACCCTACGAAATTTCATGAAAATTTCCACACCTCCAAATCTCATGAAAATTGGTACAATGAGGTTTTCGGTCATGCTGAACACGAATCTGGCCTTATTTTCCTGATTACTATAATTTCAAACTGTATTTCACCCTTGCTTGACTAATAACAATAATTAAATAAACATTTAACTTTACAAGCTGATGCTGGTCTCATATGACAAAAATACATAGATGATCTACCCTAGTGTGTAGTTAGTTAGTATGTAGTTATTATATAGTTAGTATCTGGTTGGTGTGTAGTTAGGAGAACACGGAGAATTAGGAGAAGAGTAGGAAAAGCAAAGGAAGGAAACAAAACAACAGGAAAAGAAAGAGAAGGACGACCAAAAAGCCAACATACAAACGATCAAATGTGAAATAAAGACATAAAACTCGTCGGTCGTAAAATTGAGGAAGAAAAAGTGATATCATGCAATACAAAAGTGACGTCATTTCTTTTTATTTTCCATTATTCTTCTCGTTCTTGTTTTTTTTTAAGGTTAACAAGACAAGAAATTTGGACGAACACCTGCATAATAATAATAATAATAATAATAATAATAATAATAATAATAATAATAAGGTACACCACGAAACTAGGATTAACAAAAGGAAGAAGAAAGAAGAAGAATAAAAAACAGCAATACCAACTTTTTGCAATACAAGTTACTGAAATAATATTATACAAACTCAGACATTTCCCTGTCCTCCTCCTCCTCCTCCTCCCTCCTCTTCCCTCCTCCTCCCTTCCCCTACCCCAAAATAATGTATACGAGGATTATATTAATACTGGAACATCTACAAACTCTGCGTACTAATATTATTATTATTCCCCTCCTTTTTTTTTCCTCCCTCTCTCTCAAATTAAGTGTTAACTTAAATATATTCAAAACAATATTTCACGTTCACAGCCTCTAAGTGTTATTGTTGTTGTTGTTTTCTGACAGTTTCGAGTGTAGTATTAATATTGTTGTTTAATAAGACTATCATTTCGTATTTATTACTTATTTTATCCTCATAAACATTGCGAGATTGGAACGTAAAGCAGTCAACCCTCCAGTGATTTCTAGTAGCTACACCAATTCCAATCAAATAAGTCTCACAGAAAACGAAGCGAAGCAGAGAAAAAGGAAAACAAAGACGAGAGAAAGAAAAGGAGACTGGAACCGGGGAAAAAAGAGATTGGAACCAGGAGAAAAAAGGTACTGGAACTGGGGGGAAAAAAATAAACTGGAACTAGGAAAAAAAACTGGAACTGGGAGAAAGAAAAGGAAACTGGAACCGAGGAAAAGAGGAAATTGAAACATTGTGGGGAAAAAAAGGAGACTAGAGTCGGTGGAAAAAAAGAAGACTGGAACCAGGGAGAAAAAAGGAAACTGGAACAGGAGGAAAAAAAATGGAATCAGGAGGGAAAAAAAGGAAACTGGAACCGGGGAAAAAAAGACTGAAAGAGGGCAGAAAAGCAGGACACCAGAACCAATATTTTTTCCCCTTTAGTCTGTAGTACATATTTCCCTGACGCCAAGTTGTTGAAGAAGTTATTACGGAAACTTGAAAAAAGGTTTGAGTGCCAATCGAATAGCCAACCCAACTAACAAACTCCCGGGGAAGGAACACGTAAGAAGGTCAAGCGAAGAGAAGGATAAGTAGCAAGAGTTATAGATTTTACGCGCTGTTCCGGAATGAAAGGGAATGGGAGGGAGAGAAAAAATAAATATAAAACGATATATATATATTCAATTGGCACATGAAGAGGAGGAGGAAGAGGAGGAGGAGGAGGTGTAATTGGGTTGTTGTGGCGTCTTGTTACGGGAAAAGTTTTAAGAATATTACTTGGCAAGGGATGACTGAGTTCTGAAGGGGAGCGTCGATATTGAAGCCGTTTACATGCAAGATAAGATAAGGAAACCTTTCCCCTCTACTCTCACTCACTCTCACTCTCACTCTCTCACTCTCTCTCTCTCTCTCTCTCTCTCTCTCTCTCTCTCTCTAGCTGCCTCGTTGCCTGGTACCATTCATACAAGTACAAGAACAAGAGAGAGATGTTCACGAGGCAGTCAATACTTTAGCACTACCAAAATTTACCTTTCTAGCACACACACAGACACACACACACACACACACACACACACACACACACACACACACACACACACCACCACCACCACCATAAATAACCAAGAATTACACCTCATGGATACAACAATACCACCTAACCTAGAGACGCCACTCCCTGAAGTTCGTAAATCAAGTACCTGCCACTAGCTTGTACGTAAGGCCACACCACATAGAGCGTAGCCAAAAGCCACGGTCGTTCAGTCACATACATAACACCTACTACAAAGCCTACTACTTAAGAATGTGTAAAAATGTTCTTCTGTCACGCTGGAGATTTATGTCGATAAGCATTGATCTCTGTGTAGGACGTGATGAATGAAACGACACTCTTGAGGGTTGTATGGAGGAGTGTAATGGTAGGCAATCTCTCTCTCTCTCTCTCTCTCTCTCTCTCTCTCTCTCTCTCTCTCTCTCTCTCTCTCTCTCTCTCTCTCTCTCTCTCTCTCCTTTCCCCTTACAACTGAGTGGATTCCTGAAGCTTAATGAGAACTAAATGTTTTATTAATTTAACTTCTAACACAGGCTCGTCACAGGTGGATGGATGGAGTGACAGTGGCAGACGGACTCCCAGATAGACTAAGTAATTGATTATCTGACAAACATGTTGACCTCATCGTTCAGCAGCGATAATTAATTGTGACAAACTGCGGAGAGGGAACTGAGGACGCCATGATAGGGAGGAGGTGGTGGTGGTGGTGGTGGTGGTGGTGGTGGTAATAGTAATGATAATGATCATAATGGTATATAGTAGTAATTGACTTGCTATTTTTATGTATGAGACGTGAAATCAATGGATACGAGAGAGAGAGAGAGAGAGAGAGAGAGAGAGAGAGAGAGAGAGAGAGAGAGAGAGAGAGAGAGAGAGAGAGAGAGACTAATGCATGGAAATGAGAAACTATTTGAGATCATATACCATAAACTCCTTTAAGTCAACTTCAAACTAGCAACCCTGCAATCATAACCTTAATTAACATAAACAATAGACAACCAAAAAATAAATAAAACAAAAAAAAAGTGGAGGGATAGGTAAGAAAAAGATATTCCACGCCGTAACGATGCCATAAGTTATCATAATAAAGCCTACTTGGTCCTATAAACATCCGTGATAGGACGTGTTCTCATCATAATACTCCCAGTAATCATGTCAGAGTAACTTCCCTTTCCCTCCCTGCCTTGAGATATCTCCCTTTTTTTCCCTCACTTCCTTCTTTCTTCCCTCTCTCTTCCTTTGTCCCCACTTCCCACTTTCTTCTTCTCTTTCTCTCTCCTACTCTGTTCTAGTCTATAAGGGCACCACCACCATCTCTCAGCCTATCATAACTCAAGGTTTGGCTGGCTGGACTCCAAAGCCCTTCCCTCATTGGTCCATACATAAAACACCCACTCACTCTCTCCTTCCCACGCCCTAACATAAGATGGGGGTGTGGGAGGTGGTGGGGGTAAACTGCGCAAGACGTAACTCTTTAAAAGTAAGGAAGTAATTCTCGAAGTTGACGCCGTAAATGTCAAGGGAGATGAGGAATTATTGTAGCAGGTGAAGTTTTGGTTAAATGGCGCGAATTTCAGGTGTACGCAAACTTTTACGATCATATATATGTAGCTATACTCACTCTCTCTCTCTCTCTCTCTCTCTCTCTCTCTCTCTCTCTCTCTCTCTCTCTCTCTCTCTCTCTCACACACACACACACACACACAAAAGCAATTGATCCGAACCTACAAGTCGAACATTTCCACAACGCACTCTCCACCACCACCACCACCACCTCATTCACTCCACACACACACTCACTCTGGACATCCACTCCACTCCGCACTCCAACACACACTTGACCACCACCACCACACACACACACTGCAGGAAGAGGCGCTGCGTTAGGTCACCCTCGAAACAGGTTGAGAATAACGATGAAGAAGGTGAAGGAAGGTTTGGTTGACGTGAAGCAGCGACACCACCATGAAGGGAGGCGGTCAAGAGTTAGCAGATGTCACTTTTATGATCAACTTACTTTACTATATTCCTTGGTCAATTTGAGAAGAATTATGAGAAATTATGTTAATATTTCGTTATTATTGTGTTAGTTGTGCAAGGGAATAGCAGTTAAGTATTGTACGAAGCGTGTGTGGCTGTTAATGTGGTGTGGTTAATGTCGGGAGGGCGGGCAGGCGGGGTGGCAGCAGGGCAGAGGAACACAACTTAACAAACTATCGCACCATGCAAACTGTTTAACAAGATCCTACATCACAATACCACGCCATGTTAACAAGGAATGATGACAAAAACAAGAAAGAGAAAGGAAGAGACTCAAACGGGCATATTATTTAAAAAATCCATTCCTCTTTCCTTTTTGGTTCATTCCTTGGACGCGTGGTCCGTTCCGTTCCGCCCATACTAATTCACTAATAATACAGTTTCTTATACAATCCCTCTTCTGTCGTGGGAATGGAAATACATTGTTTAATAATTAGACAGTAAGAAACTAGCACATCTAAGTGAAATAAAGGAAGAATTATACGTATATCACGGAGACACACATGCTTCCTCTACCCTCCATGTTCTCACCGTCCCGCTAATAATCCTCCTACACACTCCACAACGTATAATAAAGTGACAGCAACACATGTTTTTGACTCACCAATGTGTCATGCGCCTGTAGATATACCTCAGAGCACCCAGCAAGCACCCACACGCTCACAATAACAGGATTTATCACGACAAAATTCTAACTTCCATGTTTACCGGCGGACAATGGCGGAGTGATATCAGCTACCACCCTCACCGAGTCCGATTTCTTACTCAGGCCTGCAAACCTTTACGAATCAAAACTTCCATAATAACTTAGTGTATATCCTTTATTTATGATTAGTTATTCATAGTATTAACTTAACCACCATAATATAGTGCATTAGTGTATTAGTAGCAATGTTAGTAGTAGTAGTAGTAGTAGTAGTAGTAATAGAAGGTGGTGGTGGTGGTGGTTGTAGTGGGAATCTATTCAAATCATTACCTTTCTCCTCGTTTTTTTCGTACATTTAGCTGCAAATACATTACGACAAGGCCATTGATCCGCTGGTCGGGAAATACTGCTGGAGAACCGATCACAGAGGTTAGCAGATTCATCCGTATTGGCCAATAAATAGTGTAGAAGATACGAGTGCTTGGTGAGGCGGCGTGCACGTGGCGGGCTCACAATTTAGGTGATGCGGATGCTGCTCTCTATAGTATAGTATAGAAGGAAGATTGGGTGGGTGGGGTGGTAGGGGGTGCTGTCCCTCACGATGTTTAGGAGTATTCATCAGTATAGTAAATTATTCGTGTTTTCTCGTTTCATTCTTTCCTTCTTTCTTTCCTTATCTCCTTTATTTCTTCGTTCCTTCCTTCCTTTTTACCTTTCTTTCCTTCCTTCATACCTTTCTTCTTTTCTTCCTTCCTTCATACCTTTCTTTTTTGCTTTCTTCCTTCCTACGTTTCTTATTTCCTTTCTTCTTCCTTCTTTCCTTTCTACCTTTCTTCTTTCCTTCCTTCCTTCCTTCTGTACTAGACCTACAAGTTCAGATCAGTTTCATAGGAAAACTTCGCAAGACAATAATGTTACAAACCTCCTCTTTCACTCCGCTCTCACTCCTCTGCTCTCGTCAGCACGGCCTTACTGTAAGAGCTGGTGCTCGGGAGTGCTGTGTAGCTAGTTGGTTGTCTGGAGAGAGGAAAACTCGATCTCCAGTTGAGGTTTTTTTATTATAAAAAATATAGTATCAATAAACAAAATATAAATTTTAACAATAATTATCATACATAGTGTATGCGCGCTGTCTGAGGACAGAGCACGCCAAGTTGATGATGAAGGGATTGTGTGCAGCGCAATAAAATGCATAAATATAAAAACAAAAGAAAAACATAAATAAAGATATATAATGAGTACATTGAAATAATGAAAATAAGTAAAAATATAAAAATACAGATTTATAATAGTTGCGGCTGCGTGATGTACATATTTAGAGAACGGGTGTCGCAAATTCTCTGTTTCAAGGGAAGACCGCTACAATACTCCCTCCCTAGTGACGAGGAAGGAGGAAAGATGTCCTGTGGTTGCCTGGGACCAGTGTTGAATGTGTTGAGTGGAGTCCATGAGGCTGGCGATGACCGTACGACTGCGGGTGGTAACCGGCAGAGGGTGGCAGGGAGCCCAAGTGATCAAGTGCCAAGCCACCATTGAGGCTTGGCCTCAATGAGGGTGCAAAGGGGTGTTGAAGACACAGAGGCGCATTGTGGGCGCTGGGGTTGGTGATGACGCATGAAGGCGTCAGAGGTGCGCATGAGGCGGCTGAAGACGCAGTAAGGCGTCTGAAGAGGCATGGACCGCGCTAAACGCGCATAGGCCGTGCCGTAGACGCAGTGACGGCGTCTGAAATGGCACAGAAGGTGCCAGGGTGGGTGGGAGGGGATAACCTCATAAGTGGCAATTACACAGAAGTGTAATTTTCTCCTGACCTTAGGCTCAATCCTGCGAACACCATAAAGGAGGCAGGGCTTTTTGCCAAAAGGAGTGATCTAGCGAATAAGTCTAATGACTCAGACCATCACACTGGGAGAAATGTGCTCTTTGATTAGCACAGGCTATATGCCACTTATAACCATAGCTAGTCACTCTGGGTCACCAATTGTAAGAGCTGGTGCTCGGGAGTGCTGTGTAGCTAGTTGGTTGTCTGGAGAGAGGAAAACTCGATCTCCAGTTGAGGTTTTTTTATTATAAAAAATATAGTATCAATAAACAAAATATAAATTTTAACAATAATTATCATACATAGTGTATGCGCGCTGTCTGAGGACAGAGTACGCCAAGTTGATAATGAAGGGATTGTGTGCAGCGCAATAAAATGCATAAATATAAAAACAAAAGAAAAACATAAATAAAGATATATAATGAGTACATTGAAATAATGAAAATAAGTAAAAATATAAAAATACAGATTTATAATAGTTGCGGCTGCGTGATGTACATATTTAGAGAACGGGTGTCGCAAGTTCTCTGTTTCAAGGGAAGACCGCTACATTACTGAGTGACTGGAGCAGGAAGGGGTCGTGACTCTCTTACTGACATCTTTCACTTACTCTTCCGGGCTGGGAGCCACTGTGGCGAGTGTAGCTTAGCGATTGTTACCCCAAAGCACTGGCGGTGGTGGTGACAAGAAACACTTGTTGACATTTCCTTTCCTATACTAAACACTAGCAAGGTTACACAATTTACACACTTTAGGGCACACTCTCAGAGGCACAGAACACAATACAGTCTCAGCACACGGCACAACAGAACACAGTCTCAGCCTCAACACAACAGCACAGTACAATCACAGCACCAAGACAACAGGCTCAACACAGAACACTGTCTCAGCACAGCACAGTCACGACAGCAGCACAACCCTCAGTCTCGTGCTCCTCCTCACGCTGGCCCGTCTCCACTGTCTACTCTTCTCTCTCATCCGTCGTCTCTCTCCCTCCTGCTGGCTCTCCTCTCCTTTAACACAGGGATCCAGTGAGTAACAAAGGCCCCACCACCTTGTCACTTTGCTTTGGCCCCAGTGTGGAGACTGCAAAGGGCCAAAAAAGTTTTTTTTACCGACGTCAACACCACTGCCTTCCTCACACAGCTGGCCTCCGCCCTTTCCCCAAGACTGGCGGGAGACGCCAAGCATCTCTCCCGTTACGGGCTAAAAAAAGCCTTCGAAATATCCTCGCGAAATATCCATGTTCGTAACACTAAGAAAAAGAAACAAGAATACAAAATACATCCAATAAATACTGTTAGAGAAAGAGAGAGATGGAGGGAGAAAGAGGAAGGAAGAGGAAAGGAATACAAGTAATATATCTCCTGGCCAATAATAGAAATGAGTAACACAGTACGATATGAGAAACTGCCGGAGAAGTGTTGATGATACAGAAAAATGAAAATATATATCGCAACAAATTTCTCAGAATGTATGAAAGGAGATACGAGTGTGGAGTTGTGAGATAAATAAAACTAATGGAAAGGACAACATGCAGCGAAGGAAGGGATGAGTAAAATGAGGATAATATGAAGATAGAAGGAGTTAGAGGAAATGTTTAAGAGACTTGGATGAGGAAATATGGATAAAGGAGATTGGTACATCTGTAAGAATAAAAGAATGTGAGAAAGAGAAACAAATGATGAAAAGAACATCAGATATATAGATAAAACAAAAGGAAGGAATAATTTTTGAAAAAGAGAGAGAGAGAGAGAGAGAGAGAGAGAGAGAGAGAGAGAGAGAGAGAGAGAGAGAGAGAGAGAGAGAGAGAGAGAGAGAGTTATCCCATGCTTCGTTAGACCACCGTAATGAGCTGTCACACACCCTACGTTTCGCAGCCCTCTCCTCCTCCTCCTCCTCCTCTTCCTCCTCCTCCTGTTACCTCCTTACCTACTCACTTTTAATTACTCATATTACTCAACATATTTGTCACTCACCTCCCACTTCAATTGCTTCCTTCCTCTACTCACCTCCAAAGAGACGCGACTTCCCTCCTTCTGAAAATAAGTTTGTTTTCATTTGGGCAAAATATGCTACGTATAATTTGTCTTTGAAGATATAGGAGGTTGTTGCTGTAGTAACTTTGTAGTCTCAGGAAATCAAAGAGGAAAGTAAATGTAGTGATTGACGTTGAAAAAGGAAAATGTAATAAGACTTCTTTAATTAATTACACCGATTTTATTAAACTTCAGAACAAAATCATGACATCAAAACAGTGTCATAACATCCAGTGTTGATCCCGAAGAGTGAGAGTAAGCGGTGACATCACGGTTAAAAGAGAGAGAGAGAGAGAGAGAGAGAGAGAGAGAGAGAGAGAGAGAGAGAGAGAGAGAGAGAGAGAGAGAGAGAGAGAGAGAGAGAGAGAGAGAGAGAGAGAGAAGTAGGTATCGTGTCCTGTAGCAGGCTGAAGCTCACCACTCTTCAAGGTCGCTGCGCACTCGTCCTCTGCGCAGTTACCCTCGATATATTAGCATTGTAATAGCATTTGATAATAGTTATGTCATTACGTCTTCGTAGAATCACTATTTACAAAATGAATCAGATAATAAACAGTATCAAAAATAAGTCTTTTCTCCATCTCTCCAGAACCTGCCTTTTTATTTATCTATTTATTTAGTTTATTCGCTCTTTCATCTATTAATTTTTTTTTTACATAAAGATGATAGCCAGGTAAGGAAGGTTTGGGGGAAATCCAGCAGAATAACACTTTATTTATTATTTCTTAACTTTTTTTTTCTTCTTACCCCGAGTTATAGTGTATCACCTTCCTTCCTTCCTTCCTACCAACACTCAAGAGAACACACGTGAACACTGAACACCTTTTCGTCCACATTGGAGCACAGATCGCCCTCTTATTAGTGTTATGGACTCGACCCGTCACAACCCGAACACTGACTGACACTCAATCAGCAACGTCGATAGTAATACTTTATTTACACCTCCTACTACAAAGACCACCGTCACCCGACATCCACACCCACACCCACACCCACACACACCTTATCATCCTCGCCCACGCCCACACCCACGCCCACACACGCCCACACACACATAGTAATGGTTGATGGCCTTCGTTGTCCGTGCATTGTCGTTTTGCCTTTCTCTAGATTTCACTTCGCTGTCAGTTCTCTTTCGTTTATATGTTCTCTGTCTGTCTCTGTGTATCTGTGTATCTCTCTCTCTCTCTCTCTCTCTCTCTCTCTCTCTCTCTCTCTCTCTCTCTCTCTCTCTCTCTCTCTCTCTCTCTCTCTCTCTCTCTCTCTCTCTCTCTCTCTCTCTCTCTCTCTCTCTCTCTCTCTCTCTCTCTCTCTCTTTCAGTAACAGCACCTTCGGCTCTTCTTTCATCTTGCCTCGATGCTTTCTCAACACTGACGCCTCGCCTGGTGCTTGCCTACTTGTCTGTGTGTCTGTCCGTCTGTTTATCCGTCAGTTCGTTTGTCTGTTTAGCAAGTTTGTATAACCAAAGCAACATTGTCCTTTGCAGCACTTTCCTTTCTTCGTAATTTTTCTCTAAACATCACTAAACAGGACTCTATCATTTTTTTCTCTTTCACCAGCGCTTCTGTTCAAGGTCACACGATAGGCATTTGTTCTTCCATTTGTTCACGATGCTCATATATAATTATTAACCTTTCGGTGTGAGAAGAAGAAGAAGACGAGTTTCCAAAAAATGGTGTTTGTTGTGCGTTATTTCATTACGACTAAGACATATAATCGTTTCGTTAGGTCAAAAAAAGAAGAAGAGCGGCCGTCCTTAAGCGCACGGATCCCCACTCCCCCTCCAAGGCTCTTCTGTATCCTTGAGGGTAAGTAGCACCTCGAGAATCTTCACACTGTGCCTTCAAAGTCTTATGATAAATAAATAAATAAAATGGAGGATATGTTTTAGTTTCAATCTCTCCAGCAGGAAATTAATTAACTTTTGCTTCATCCATTTTAACAATTTTCTTTTCTCTCTTTATTTGCGGTGCTTTGAGAGTCACGAAACGAAGCAAGACCAGACACGGAGCGAGGCGTTGATTGGCTAACAGTCCCACGTGATGAATGACTGTCTGGAGGATGCATCAGCCAATCAACGCACTGCTGTCAACACCCACGCACTAATCACTGACGTCATCAACACTCCACGACCAATCACAACGGAATGAAGCCAATCCATCACTGTCATCACCAGCATCACTTCGGACCAATCATAAAAAGCGGGAAGATTTATCATGATCTCCCGCCATAAAGTCACTCGGTACACACTCCCAATGACGTCACCTTCAGGATAAAACCAAGGACGTGATGCTATTTGTCATAAGGTTTTCAGTTTTAAAATCGATGGGAAAATTCAGGATCCATAAGGGGTCACTATCTTTTTTTTTTATTTTCTTTTTTTTAATAAATATCACTGTTATATATATATTGATTTTTTTTTGCTTTCACGTTTTTTTTTTTATAAGACTTAGTAGTTTTAAGTATGCGTGGCTGCTGCTTTCATTCCCTCAAAGAATTGATAATACAACATTAAAATAAATCACATTAGAAGACATGTAACTTTTTCCTTCCCTTTCGTTTCATTTTCTTTACATTTTCATCACCTAAGTCTTCGTTTCATCTCATTTCGTTGTCGTTACCACTGCACAGGTGACCCCACATAGACACAGGTGAGCTTGATTGCCGACAGGTGAGTCTTGGTGAGCACAGGTGAACCTAACAAAACCCAGGTGAGTATACGTGATAAGAGGTGATCTCAGGTGAACACGGATTGGCCCAGGTGACCACAAGGGAGCTCAGGTGAACATAGGTGAGCCCAGGTACACACAGATGAGCTCAGTGAACACATTATTAGCACAGGTGAACACAGGTGAACACAATGAAAGAGAGAGAGAGAGAAGATAAAATAGAGAGATACGTAGCTGACGAGCATGGGCAAGAAGTCTAGATGGAAGCCTCAGGTCATACGGTGATCCAATATAGGTCACCGTGACTTGCTGGAGGCGACTTCGGGTCACCGTACACGGAGCCTGGAGCCTCAGGTCACGTGGTAAAAGGTCAAAGATGGTTACTTCTCAAGATTCAACTCCATGTAATGAAGGCCGCTAGAAGGAAATGGAAAAAAGGTCGATGAAGTCTATTTATAAACCATAAAGCTAACAAGTAAATAGAGAGAAAAAAAAATTAATAGAGTAAAGAGGAAGACAAAAAAGGCCGCTGGAAGGAAGTGGAAAAAAGGTCAATGAATAATGAAGAATATAGATAAACCACTAAGCCAATAAGTAAATAGAGAGAAAGATAAAAAAAAAAAATGTAGAGTAAAGAGGAAAGAAAAAGAAGAGAGAAAGCTAAGAGCAAGACAAGACTATGAGGGAAGCAAACAGTTCTTATGACGTTAAAGTCTCCAGTAACAGCGAGACTCGACCAATAAAAACTTATCAAGATATTTTTCCTCTATAAACTCCTATTTTCTTTGCGCGTGTGTGGACAGAACGAAGTGGAAGAAGGAGGAGTGTGGATGATGAAGATGGGATAGGGAAGGGAGTGGATAGGGAGTTGAGAGGAAAAAAAGGAAAAGGAGAGGGGAAAAGGAGAGGGGAAACAAGAGGGGAAAAAAGAAGAGAAGAGAAAGGAGAGGCTATGGCACTTTATGACTTACAATCTTGAAGGTAAACAATTATATTTCAACCGAAAAAATGTGTTTGATTATAAAAGAAAATCTAATTTGTCAAGGATATAAAAGAGAGGCAGAAAGAGGAGGAATGTGATAATGGCCATGAAAGGATAAAAAGAGAAAAGAGAAAACGTTTATCTACATTCTACACTGACATACTTTATCACCCTAGTCGCTTTGCATTCCGTTATCATCATTTCCTTATTTACATTTTTATTCCTTTTGTTGTATGTTTACTTTCATTCCTTTTGATCTACTTTTTATTTGCATCTTTTTGTGTATTTATTATTTGTTTCCCTTTCTGGATAAATATATTAAAGGTTGTCTAAAACTAGTCATAATGTTGATATATTTTCTTCTCTCTCTCTCTCTCTCTCTCTCTCTCTCTCTCTCTCTCTCTCTCTCTCTCTCTCTCTCTCTCTCTCTCTCTCTCTCTCTCTCTCTCTCTCTCTCTCTCTCTCTCTCTCTCTCACAACATTCCTTACCCTCTCCTTTCCCTCCTGCATTCAATTTACACCTTGACTAATTCCTCCCTTTCCTTGCTTTCTCTTCCATCCTCTTGCTATTCTTACCTTCAAATCCCTTTTTCCCTTTATATTCCATTGCTTTGCTTTCCCTCACTCCTCCCTTTCCTTGCTTTCCCTTCCATTCCTTTACTGTCTTTACCTTCAATTCTCCTTCTTCCCTCCCTCCCTCATTCTTCCCTTTCCTTGCTTTCCCTTCCATTCCCTTCAGTTCTCAAGCTTCCCTTTATATTCCACTATTATGTCTTCTCTCACCAGACATCCCTTTCCCCCTTCCCTTCCCTTCAATTCCCTTCTTCTCTTTACATTCCATTACTAAGCCTCCTCTCTAAGCATCTCCTCCTTTCCCTTGTCTGCCTTCCTCACTCCTCTCTCCCTCTTGTCTCCCTTGTCGCACAGGTTAACTTACTTAGGTCCCGTGTAGCCATCCTTGCCACAGTATTCTAGCGACGGTGGCGGCAAGCAGTAGTGTCGTGCCCTTGAACGTAGAGTCCCCCTGTTGGTCTGCATGGCCGCTGGGTGCTCTCCTGGAAAAGGTAAAAGCCGTAATGTTATAACCAAGTGGGAAAGTTATACGGAGTGAGAAATCAAAAAATAATCAGGAGTTAAAAAATGGTGATCTATAACTATCTCCGGTGCGTTTTAAGTTAAGTTTAGTGGTTAAATGTATGTTTTTTTTTATATATTTTTTCTCTTTGCTGTTTGTTCTGTTTATCTTTTCATTGCAAGAGGTAGGATGGAGTGAAGGAAGAGGTGAATAAAAGAGAGAGAGAGAGAGAGAGAGAGAGAGAGAGAGAGAGAGAGAGAGAGAGAGAGAGAGAGAGAGAGAGAGAGAGAGAGAGAGAGAGAGAGAGAGAGAGAGAGAGAGAGAGAGAGAGAGAGAGAGAGAGAGAGAGAGAGAGAGAGAGAGAGAGAGAGAGAGAGAGAGAGAGAGAGAGAGAAAAAAAAAGAAGAAGAAAAGGCGTGAGTGTGTGTCTGTGTGTGTGTTTATCAGTCTGGAAAATTTGTATACTTTAGGGACAAGACAAGGAGGGTGAGGTGAGAGGACAGAAAATAGCCTTAATAAGAGTGTGTTGTGTCCACGCGTCGCTAATTCCTGGGAGGCCTCACGCGGCGCCTTAAGCAAGACTTCAAAGGAGACACACGCACGGAATGACAAAGAGAAAAAACGTGTAGAAAAGATTAAGAAAAAAAAAAGTAAACCCAAGAAAAGGACAAAGCAGAGACGCAGCCACGTGTAAATAAACAGACACACACACACACACATACACACACACACACACACACACATACACACATACATACATACACACACACACACACACACACACACACACACACACACACGCGCACACACACACACACACACACACACACACACACACACACACACACACACACACACACACACACACATACACACACACACACACACACACACACACACACACACACACACACACACACACACACACACATGTATATATAAAAATAATAAAAGGAAGGGCAAACAAAATTTTAAGGCGATTTTTGTCTTGTGTTTGCGAAGAAAGTATGAACTTTTTTATATTTATTAAGATGGTGGTGCTAATTATATATGTACACTCTCTCTCTCTCTCTCTCTCTCTCTCTCTCTCTCTCTCTCTCTCTCTCTCTCTCTCTCTCTCTCTCTCTCTCTCTCTCTCTCTCTCTCGGGTGTTATGCA
>JAXIVD010002448.1:20000-28966 GCA_036785275.1 Cancer borealis
TGCCTTGGAACCATTGGCGAAAAAAAAAAGAGAATTGGATCCCTTAATTAATTCTATACATAAATTCAAACATAGAACTGTGTATATATTAATAAAATCATAATCTTACTCTATACATAAAGGTGAGGATATGTAGAAAAACAAATTAAAAAAAACCTAGACGTTTCATGTACTCGTGGAAAACATAAAGTAGACTAAGAAGACATTTGCGAGTGGGCGGCGAGCGAGCGAGGAGGAGGAGGAGGAGGAGGAGGAGGAGGAGGAGGAGGAGGAGGAGGAGGAGGAGGAGGAGGAGAGAATCTTGGAGACAGGCAGGTAGAGGATCCCGTCTCCAGCTGGCAACTTAGGTTCATTAAATATTCAAAGCCGCTGTTATCACGTTGACTATCGGGGAGGAGAGAGAGAGCGAGAAAATCATAAACCCTTGAAAGTGATATCCCACAAGAGGTCAAAGCTAAGTCATTACATTAATAGAGAGAGAATCATACGCTTATATACAGAGAAATGCACGTGTGTGTGTGTGTGTGTTTACGTGTCTGTGTGTATATATATAAAATGAAGGCGATTAATTATAAGTGTATAATATGTATCATAAGTTACTTCTATTCATTCTACACGTGAGCTCAACATCGTGTATACAGAGTGCGGCTTTAGGCAATGTTCTCAGTTGAAACACTTTGGTACGTTCTTGAGAAATGCTTCAGCTCGTTCCCCCAGAGTGAGGATACAGTCTCGCACGAGGGAATGGAGGACGAAAACATTAGCCACCACCATCCAGGCTTCTACAACGAGGCGGGGAGAGAGACACACACCAAACACCTCCACTGCCACGCTACCGGGAAGACGAAAGGACACATGAACCCCAAGTTTACCCACAAGACACACACACACACACACACACACACACACACACACACACACACACACACACACACACACACACACACACACACACACACACACACACACACACACACACACACACACACACACACACAAGGGGGAGGGGGTAGAGGGGGGTGGGTGGAGGAAGGACAACACCGCAATTCAGCTCAAAGGATGAGAAGCAAAAATTTTTCTCAGCTTCCTCCACGCCATTACGAGACGGAAACGGAACCATCATGCCAACAATTACGTCTAAGTCACCGAGTCTTTTCAGGGCGAGCAGTGATTAAGAAAAATAATGAGGAGGGACTAGTTTGATCATTCCTTTTCTCCTTCCAAATGTTACGAAAAGGGGAACCAATAACATCTTCCTGGGATACTTTTCTTCATCTTTACTTTGAGAGAGAAAAAAATAAATAAAAGAAGAGAGAAAATTAGAGCCAGTCAGAATCCTTCCACATCCTTCACGTACCCTGTTGCTGTGGTGTTTGTTGCTGTGGTACCAACGCACATACCGAGGCGGCTCAGGCAGGTCATGCAGCACACAGGTCAGGTTAATCATGCTGCCCTTCTGCACGTACAGGTCAGGTGAGCCAAGGATCTCCCCGCGAGGCTCTGCAACACACGAGGAAAAAGAAAAAAAATATTACATCCAGGTAAGAAAAAAAACAGGTAGGTATTTTCATCACAGGTGTAATTGTTGTATGTACGTAAGACTGTCTGTGTGTGTGTGTGTCTGTCTGTCTGTTGTTAGGTGTAGCTCTGTATTGATTGTGTGTGATCTCCCCTCCCTTCTGGCAGTCTCCGAGCTATGAGGAAGGACGGAAAGGTCATATGCAATTATGAAACAAACATTCTCACTGGTAATTGTTGTGATAAAGCCGCGTGTGATAACGTGTAGGCTGGGAGGCTCCAACAACCAGCCCTCGACCCTAGCCCCATCAAGGTAAAGACGTAGGTGCTTGGGCTTTAAGGGACTAGAAAAGGGCTTACCGAATCCCCTCTCATAATGTAACTGACTATATATACTTCATCTACCTTTAATTGTGGTCTCCAAGGTGACTCTACAGCAAGACAAAGCGATAAACTATGATTTTCTACACTTGGTTATAATTAAAAAGTATTCTTCCCTGTAATTGACGTTGACTGAAGCTCCTGTGACGTTACTGTTGATTATCTACTTTTAAATTGTGGTCTCCAAGGTGACTCTACAGCAAGACAAAGTGGTAAAAGATGATTTTTTACACTCAGTTGAAAATTAAAACGTATTCTTCCCTGTAAGTGACGGTGACGGAAGTTCCTGTGACGCTACTGTCAATTATGTGAAAGATATCGTAACAGTTCCTAAATAGATTTTCTTTTAATAATCATATAGTAAAGAGAATCAGGTGCACAATATCTTAAAGGTGATATGAATAAAAGATTCTGAATATATCTGAATAAACAAACAATACTTTTGATTATCTGTTTATGAAGGGAAGGTATCGTAGGTATAAATCTTACAGGTAAATAATAAGACAAGAACTACAGGTAAACTATATCACAATGCTGAATGAGTTTGGAACGTAATTACATAAACCATCGATAATTAAGAATTTATGAGTGTTTGAAGGGAAGGTATCGTAGGACAAATCTTAAGTAATTGTACTAAAGAATAACAATTAAAATTTCTTACAAGGTATTATGTACAAAGGCTTCCTCATTTAGTACACGGAGTAAATAGTATTGAGGATTGATTACTGACCTTATTACAGTTACATGAGGGAGTGGAAGGGAGTGGAAGGGAGTGGAAGGGAGTGAAAGGGAGTGGAAGGGAGTGGAAGGGAGTGGAAGGGAGTGAAAGGGAGTAAAAGGGAGTGGTAGGGAGTTGAAAAGAGTGAAAGGGAGTTGAAAGGAATGAAAGAGAGTGAAAAGAGAGTGAAAAGGAGTGAAAAGGGAGTGGAAAGGAGTGAAAGGGAGTAAAAAGGGAGTGAAAAGGGAGTGAAGGGGGAGTGAAAAGGAATGAAAGGGAGCGAAAAGGGGAGAGAAAAGGAGTGAAAAGGGGAGCGAAAAGGAGTGAAAAGGAACAAAAAAGAAGTGAAAAGGGATCAAAGGAATATTATGTTAGATTGCTTTTAGTTTTTTCTTGGTTCACTGACATCAAAGGATTAGTTTTTTTGTGTCTTTTTTGTCTTTTTTGTCTTTTTTTTGGTCAATTTCAGATTACCACAAAATTTCAATGTAACGGTATTTCTGTATATATTTGGCCTTGTCTGTCTGTCTGTCTGAGTGTCTGTTAGTTTGATGCGGTGTTTGTTTTGTTGGTTTTATTTATTGTTTATATATAAATGTCCTTCTGGTGTGTGTGTGTGTTTTTTGGTTGTTGTTTTACTTTGAAGCGTTTGTTTGTTTGTCTCTGCGTCTTTGTTTTCCTTCCATTTCTGGTTTTATTTGATTTTTCAGTTTTGTGTTTCTGGGTCATTTTTTTTTTCTCTCTCTCTCTCTCTCTCTCTCTCTCTCTCTCTCTCTCTCTCTCTCTCTCTCTCTCTCTCTCTCTCTCTCTCTCTCTCTCTCTCTCTCTCTCTCTCTCTCTCTCTCTCTCTCTCTCTCTCTCTCTCTCTCTCTCTCTCTCTCTCTCTCTCTCTCTCTCTCTCTCTAAAATAACACATCAAAATCTATTTCAGTGTTTGTCTGTCTAAACACATCTATACATTCTCTTCTTCCATCTCATGTCACCATTTATCACTCTATCTATCTATTCACCTTTCCATTAATTTTTTTCTTACCTCCCTTACAGTCTATTCATCATCCATCCATCCATCCCTTCCTTCCTTCTTTCCTTCCTTCCCAGTTTCCCTCTGTCTCTCCATTCATCTTTTATCACTCACTTTCCTCCCATCCCTACTTCCTTACCTCCTCTCCTACCTTAACTTCTTCCACCCATCTACTATTCTATTCCACATACCAACCACCTCACCTCTCATACCCACTTCCCTTCACATCCTTTCATACCTTCTCTTCTACCTCCTCCTTCTCCCTCCCTTCCTCACCCTCTTAGGACTCACCAAGCACCCTTAGATATGTGGTGAAGGTCTTGACAGGCTTCGTACTGACTTGACACTCGTATGTTCCGTGGTCACGAGGCTGGGCTGACCTGATACGAAGCGTCCATTGGTTGGTGCCGTTTTGGTGAAGAGCCTCGTAGCGCAGGTCAGTTGTGTAGGTGTAGCGTCCCACTGTTAAGATCCTCAGGTCCCGCCCTCGGATCCATGACACCTGAAGGAGAGGCAGAAGGTGGGTGCGTGAGGTGATTGAGTGAGTGAATGGTTGGGAAGGAAGGGATGCGTGTGGCGATGGTGGTGGTGATGGTGATGGTGATGGTGGTGGTGATTATGTGTGATGGATGGCTGGATGGGTGGTAATAGTAGTGGTGTTGGTGGTGGTGATGGTAGTGGTGGTGTGTAAAAATGGTTCGGTTATGTTTCTTCTTTACGTTATGTTCGGTGTTAGTGGGTGTGGTGAAAGGTTTTTTTAAAGGTGATATGACACGAGGATGTATAGATGTTAGAAATGCACACAATGGAAATTGTAAATAGTAAATACCTTTGATGCAGTACAGGTATTAAAAGGAGTTGTGAAAAATAGAAAGACCAAAGCTATACATGTACAATACTGAGTGAGGGGAAGTCAATCTCACATCCCTTGTTTGTTTGAAGAGGATCTAAACCCCTGGAAGAAGGACAGAGACGAGGAAGGTGACTTTTCCTAAAATTTATAAGAGAATGAATTTTTTTTTTAATTATTATCGCATGTTCATGTAGGAGTATGTTCAAGATGTTGTTAAGAAAAGGTAAAAATATTCTGCCACTCACAGATGTAATTTTTTTTTTTTTTTGAGGGGCGAGTCATCTACATATTTATATAATGTAGGATATTTATGGTGTTAAGAACGAAAATTATTGAGTTCCTTTTTTCTTTTTCTTCTTTATCATGGTACAGTGACGGTACAAATATTGGTACCGTAGCTTCAGGTGGGAATGAAAATGTGTCTTGCTATTGTATATATGTTTTTTTGTATATGCTTCTTGATGTATTTTTGGCGGGAGTTGGGTGGCGTGTGTTGTCAATGTTGTACTGGATCTCAAGGGTACTAAGGAAAAACTGTCTCCTATCTAGTTTTCTTATTTTTCGTCCCCATCCACCTCCTCCTCTTCATCCTTCTTCTCTTCCTCTTCCTCCTCCTCTCCTCCTTCTCCTCCTCCTCCTCCTCCTGTCATTATATACATTTTTCTTCCTCCTTAGGAAAGTTGGTCGGAGTAGCATCATTGGTCTCAAATACTTGGCAAACTTCCCCTCAACTTGACTCTCCTCGCACCACCCAACGACACCCGATAAACAATAAGAAGAAAAAATAGTTCTGAACATCTCAAAACAAAAGAAAAAAAGACTTGATACCACGATTGGGATTGTTTTATAAAGCGAAAAATAAATGAAAAGATAAGACGATAGGTGGGAATATTCACACACACAAACGCACACACACACAAACACACACGAACAAAAATATATATATCCACATTTTAATCCTCCTTTTATGGACGTACCAAATTTGAAAGGAATCGAACACCACACAAAACAAAACAAAACAATGACGCATCCTCCTCCTCCTCCTCCTCCTCCTCCTCCTCCTCCTCCTCCTCCTCCTCCTCCTCCTCCTCCTCCTCCTTCTCTTCTCCTCTGTCTTACCAGCAGTGGAACCTCGATCTGGTTAAGCAAATAAACACCAATTTTCTCGCACCAATGACTCGAGAGAATTGCATCGCCCACACACCTTCCACCCAACCACCTCCATCCACAAGCTCACCAGCACTAAACAACACCTTGCCTGAGCCCTCAACACCCACAGATTCACCACCTCCTCACCGGCTCTTTGACACTCATCTTGCGGTCCATTAAACAGCATCTCTGGAGGGACAAGGGCGTGTGTCTGCGTTAAGGAAGATTCAATACTGAGATGAGGTTTCTGGTGATGCTGATTTGATAGATTTTCTTTGTGATGAATAGTTTGGTTCAATGAGTCTTGCTGTCTTGACTGAGATAAAGAGGAGGAGAAGGAGGAAAGGAGGAGGAGGAGGAGGAGGAGGAGGAGGAGGAGGAGGAGGAGGAGGAGGAGGAGGAGGAGGAGGGGGATACAAAGGACGAGTGAAAAGAAGAATGGGTGTGCGTGAAAGGTATAAATAACTCTAGAAAAGGTTATGAAAGGCAAAGGCAACTGAAGGGGAACTGAAGTGGAATGTAAGAATAGGAAAGGAATAAAAGGATTGCAAGTGGAATACGAGGAAAGGAAAGACAAGGAAGAGTGAAGCGAAGCGAAGAAGGTGGAGTGAAAAAAAAAGATAGAAAAAAAGGGGAAGGTGAGGTTAGGTATATAAGAAGAAAGCAGATAGAGAAAATGAGAAAGATATAAATAGATAGATAGATAGATAGATAGAGAGAAAGAAAGAAAAAAAAATAGAGAGAGAGAGAGAGGATGTTGTGTGTCATTTGTTATGGCCACCAGGTGCTGTCGGCTTTAACTTGATGTGTCAGAAGCGACAGGAACGACCATCTACTATCTTTGTCACCCTGCCACACCCTGCCATACCCTGCCACACCTTGCTTTGCCCTTAACTACATTATCTTATCAAGTAGTTAGAGGTGGTAGTGTGAAGTGTTGGAGTGTGTGTGTTTGTGTGTGTGTGTGTGTGTGTGTGTGTGTGTGTGTGTGTGTGTGTGTGTGTGTGTGTGTGTGTGTGTGTGTGTGTGTGTGTGTGTGTGTGTGTGTTCTCTCTCTCTCTCTCTCTCTCTCTCTCTCTCTCTCTCTCTCTCTCTCTCTCTCTCTCTCTCTCTCTCTCTCTCTCTCTCTCTTTAAGGCGTGATATATTACCGGTAATCACGTGGTTAAACTTGACCTTGAATCATCGTTTAATGGCAGACAAAAGAAAAACAAAAAACAGAGTAAAGAAAAACGGAAAAAATATAAAAAAGGAAAACAAAATGCAAAATCAACATCACCTCATTAGTGGGAGAATTTTTTTTTACTATTGACTCATTTGTTTTGTTTCCGTGTGTATGTATGTATGTATGAATGTATGTATGCATGAATGTATGCATGTACGTATGTATAATATATGTATCGAGAAGAGGAAGAACAAAATTTGGGTGTCCTTGAGGAGAAATTAATTTAGGCATGTCATGGTATGTCATCATAATCTCCCGAATATTAATGAAGAGGATACCAAGACAAGGTAGGCGGGAGGAAGAGGCAGAGAGACAGGATCAGGCGGGAAATTCAAGAGAGAGAGATAGAGAGAGAGAGAGAGAGATAGATAGATAGATAGATAGATAGATAAATAGATAGATAGATAGATAGAGATAGAGAGAGAGAAAAAGAGTCTATTTATCTATCCATGCATTTATCTATCTATATCACAATAAAAATAACTCACAAATATTCAATGAAAAAATAGTTCACAAAATGACATTCCTTATACAACGATAAAGTTTCAAAAGTATTCATTAAGGTCCATTTATCTATCTATCTACTTATCTATCTATCTATCTACCTATCTATCTATCTATCTATCTATCTATCTATCTACCTAACAAAATTAACAAAGACTTACAATCCAGACCAGACCACACACAAACAAACAAACGAACACTTCAAAGAGAATTATGAGTGAACCTGACCAACAACATACAGCTTAAAAGGGTTCCACAAGGGTTCCACAATGGTTCCACAAGGGTTCCACAATGGTTCCACAAGGGTTCCACAATGGTTCCACAAGGATTCCACAGAGTCTCACTACGAAGGTTTAGTCACGTCAACCCCCGCCAGAGGGACGCGGCGAGGCTCCAGATAATGACATGGAGGAAGGAGGAGATGAGTCGACCAGGAGACCGTAATTAAGAAGACCTGAAGGTAGACTGAAGAGAGAAAGGATGTGGAGTACGGAGGTTATTAGCACCAGGAAGAGGAACATAGGGAAGAGGAAGAGGGCGAAGGAGAGGAAGAGAATAAGGTTGATAAAGAGGATGAGAAAAAAGACGAGGATGAAGAAGATAATAACAAAGACGAGGAAGAGGATGAAGATGAGTGAATTAACTACAGCAACCTCACGTAAGTTATATGACTAAATTCTCTTCCTCCTCCTCCCCTCCTCCTCCCTCCTCCTCCTCCTCCTCCTCCTCCTCCTCCTCCTCCTCCCTCCTCCTCCTCCTCCTCCTTGTCTTCCTTTGTGTTATGCTCAGGAGGGAGAAAGGAAGGAAGGGGAAGAAAGAGAGAGAAAGAGAGAGGGAGAGGGAGACCGGAAAATTAATGACTCCTTAACCATTAGGAACATTATTTTCATTTAGAGAGTAAATTCTAAAGTTACTTAGAAGCATGTTTAGCGAGATGAAGGAAAATTTACTATGTTTCATTGTGATAACCTATTTTTTTCTCTCTCTCATTCTAGTCAACGTAAGAGTTTTTTTTTTTCTACTGTGAGTTTATGTTAATTTCTTTCTTCTAATTTTTTTTTATTGAAGTCATTAATATTTTTTTCGAAGCTCGTGTTTACTATTGTATACTATCACTTTTGTTTGTATGTCTGTCTGTTTTTTCTGTCTCTTATTCTCATAAAAAAAAAACTAACTTCCTCTCATGGTGAAGGGAGGGAAAGAAGAAGAAGGAGGAAAGGAGAAGAAGAGGAAAGGAGGAGGAGGGAGTAGTTGATGGAGGTAAGGAGGAGAAGAAAAGATGGAAAACAAAATATAATCGCAGTATTGGAGGAAAAGAAGCGCAAAGAGCAATGGAGGATGTAAAGGGATACAAATTTAGGCAATATGTGAAGGAAAGATGAAAAGAAGGAAAAAAATGGAAAGTGGAAAGAATATATCGGTGAGGAAAAATGAAGAGGAAATTTGTTGTGAATGAAGGAAGAGGAAGAAAAATAAAGTAATAGAATTTTTATATTAGAAAATGACTTTTTTATAATTATCTTTTATGATTCCTGTTTGTTTTCATCATTCATATATTTTTCTATTTTTTCCTCCTCCTCCTCCTCCTCCTCCTCCTC
>JAXIVD010002448.1:44166-51666 GCA_036785275.1 Cancer borealis
TCAGATGCCGCGACCTTTTCTTTGTCTTTTAGTTCCGGGGAAGCGATCAATGCCGGTAGTGCACCACCTTCCTTCTGGCACCGTATGCTTTGAGTACATTTGCCTTCAATAGACCTATCATAGTACCGGGTCACTAACATTCATTCCTACAAGGTCAGTCAGGGATGGAGGTCACCGGTGAAAACGTGAATCCAGGCCACAGTTTTGGGCTAGGTCAGGGGCAGAAAGGAGAATGTTTTTCTTTGTTTCAATCGTGTCATAATTTTTAGATAAACGTTATATACGAAGTCAGTTTTACCTTTTGCAGTGAATTGATACTGTGTCTTGAAGGGGGTTATGGAAAGACGTGAATAGCAGGTAACATCAAGATCATCATAATTGCTTCCTATTTATGTGCTGTAAACGTTTAATACCAACCATCTGCGTCACATAACATTTTAATTCGTTGTGTTGGTACCTTGTCAGGCATCGTTGTGAATAACATCTCTCAAGCAGTTTACTTAAGCTTCCACGAGGTGCTATAAATAAACACCGTACAAAAAATATATCTGAAATTTAACATTCCAACCTTGATCTTCTTCCTTCCTTCCCACCACCACCACTTTCTCACCTCTCCTATCACGGCTTACTTATTTATCACTGAAAATTTGTATAAGAAATAATGTAAATTGATTATGTGAGATATTCCTCTTTATAAGTCCTTTAATTAGCTGATATTTTTCGATTATTCTCCCAAATTCCATCAGCTTGTCTCTGATAATTCCTTCTATTTTGCTTAAAACTGATGTAAGGCTAATCGACTAATAGGACGACGGGGAGAGGAGGGATGGCTGGAGGGAGGAGGAAGGGAGACAGAGGAATCAGAGGAGGGAGGGAGAGGTTGAGAGGTCGCAAGGGAAAGGTAAAGGGAGGAGGGGGAAAATAAAGGGGGACTGGAGTTGCGTGGTGAGCCAAATCGCCGCATGAACTTGAGAAAACAACGAAACTAGAATAAACCAGACTGAAGCTGGCCAGTCATTTTAAGCCATTATGTAAAAAAAATATTAGATAAAACATCGGAGCTGCTCACGTTCCTCCGCCGCCGCTGCTGCTGCTGCTGCCGCCGAGCCTCGCTGCTGAGACAGAACAAAGAACCAGATTTACCTATTGCAGAGTCTCCCAGCAGGCGGCCGGTCAATGGTGTTTTTACTATGTCAGGAGCAGAGCCTCTCCTTTCCAGCGCCATTTGCCCTCCTACATAAGGATAATGATAATGATAATAATAATAATAATAATTTGACGTGATTGTCTGTGGTAGAATTCAATAACTGTTAAACTTTCTGGCGTTTTTTGCTCTCTTACATAGCTCCCAACATGACACACGCACACACACACACACACACACACACACACACACACACACACACACACACACCCACACACCCACACCCACACCCACACACCCACACAGAAATATCCACACCCACAGAAACAAACATATAAACACCCCCACCCCCACACACACACACATTTCCTACCTACCCCAAATATTTCCACGGTCTTTCATCCTGCTCTCCAAACACCCACTCCACCCACCTCACCTCACCTCGCCTTCCTACCAGATGACAGGCCGGCACAGGTAACCTTCGCCTCGCCCACTGTACATTGTACACTCACCACCAGGTCATCTCCATCAGGGAATTACAAGTGGTAGATGCCAGCAGGGTCTAAAATAGTCACTGTTTACTCTCTTAACGCTACATTATTAGGGGAGTGAGTTAGGCTGAACTTACCAAGGCTGCTTTTGGGGCTTATCATAAATTCCCTGATGATCTAAGCTGCCCTTTGATTATTCCCCTCCGTCACGCGCGTCCTCTGCCCTCCTCCCGCACCACCCTCAGCTCCCTCCACAAGGTTAAGGCCCCGGCGGCTGGAAATCCCTTCAGGAGGATTTATCCCTCGGCTGTGAATAAGGTAAAGTTGGTTCCCCGGGATTTTCTCAGTGTTGGGGCGTTACCTAGGTGACAGACGCCAACATCAGGAGGAGGAGGAGGAGGAGGAGGAGGAGGAGGAGGAGGAGGAGGGAGGAGGGAGGAGGAGGAGGAGGAATAGAAAAATCAGAAAGATATAGAAGGAAAATAATTAAAAAAAGGCAATAAATAGGAGGAGGAGGATAACAACAACTCTAAGGAAGACGAGGTTAAAGTGAAGAGGTGAAAGGAATGACGTTATGAAAGTGTGCATACAAGAGAGAGAGAGAGAGAGAGAGAGAGAGAGAGAGAGAGAGAGAGAGAGAGAGAGAGAGAGAGAGAGAGAGAGAGAGAAAGAGAAAGAGAAAGAGAAAGAGAGAGAGAGAGAGAGAGAGAGAGGCATGTAGCTCGTTCTTTATTTGCTTTTTTTCAATAATGTCGCCGTGTTAACTAAATTCTCTCGGGACGTGGCGATGATATTGACATGAGTGTTCTATTATGCATGTACGCCCTTGGCACCAACACTCTCAGTAAGGTGGGGGAGAGAGAGAGAGAGAGAGAGAGAGAGAGAGAGAGAGAGAGAGAGAGAGAGAGAGAGAGAGAGAGAGAGAGAGAGAGAGAGAGAGAGAGAGATTTTTCTATCTTCTCAGCATTTCTGAACCATTTGACTTATTTTCGAGTGGCAAATGCACAACATGAAGCAAAATAGGTAGACATTTCGTATAATATGAAACACTATTGTGTGATGAAAATTTAAGGTTGAATGGAAAGATGATGAGAGTCAATTAAGGACATAAGTCAAAGCACTAAAAGAGGGCGAAAAACACGCTTAATAAGATACCAGGTAAATATTTTGACATGGAAGGAGGAAATGATAATAATAACGAAAATAGTAAAGTATCTTCTGGTAAGACGTATTTGAATGAAAATGAATGGATAATGTAGGAAGTGAATAAGGTAATAAGTAAAAGTAATACGATGAAGGTTATGAGAGTGGGAAGGGAAAATATTTACATGAAAAAAAAAATGAAAATAACATGTACACATAAGATAATAAGGCTTAGCGAATTACAGGAACATATATTAAGAGATGAAAGAAAATATTATTAAAACCGCTAATATATTTTTCAGTAAAGAATGAAATAGACGGAAAGGGAAGCAAATATCTAGAAAAGCAATAAATATGTATATGAAAAGAATTGAAAACAGTTGGAAATTAACACAAACAAATTATTAAGACTAACAGAAAAATACAAATACAGAAGAAAAACAATAATTACAATGTTTTACCTTCATAATTCTGGGTAAAAAAAAAAACCGTAAAGTAATAATACCAACATCAACTTAAAAAATGTAAATTGATGATAACAATGATAATAATAACAATAATAAAAGTAATAATGATGATAATAATAATGATAATAATATAATTGATAATGATAAGAATAATAACAATAATAATGATGATAATAATATTACTTCATCAAAAGAACAATTATGAAAAAAAACACAAGAAAACATATAAACAGGGAAATAGATGTGTGCGTGTGCGTGTGCGTGTGCGTGTGTGTGTGCGTGTGCGTGTGCGTGTGCATGTGTATGTGTGTGTTACGCCTCCTTCCATGCAGATAAATGAGGTGGAGACAGTGGCCATTTGTTTCGTCAATTCTCCTCCTTCCCATTAACTGAACGTGCTTGCTTTAAGGCACATTGTAGCTTCTCTCGCTGTTTTAAGCCGATGTTTTCATGGTTTCTGCTTCTCTGCCCCTGCTGTCTGCTTGTCTTGCCCTTTCCTGCGGCCTCATAACATTCACCTCTGTTCTGTTTTGATATTACACATAAAAGAGTAACTATTTAACTGTTAATCATTATCTTCACTCTCTCATTCCCATCATTGCTAAACTTTTCAACGGATCGCCTAACTGTGTTTATCGATCCTCTTTACAACATTAAATCCTTCAAGAGAAGAGAACAAAGATATGAATTTTCCTTGCTAATACCTAAAATGACCCAATTAATAATATATATTTTCCTATCGGCCTTTGTTTCCTGTGGTAATACATATACATAGATACAAACACATAGTATACATTTGTCGATATGCAAATAAGATATACGTATAGAATGTAGATAAATAAATATTGAACATAAAGTATTGTTTCAAAAATGGTGTCCCCTTCAGCATTGTTTGGCTCAACTTTGGGTGGAGTGACCTTGACTCTTGTGATATAGAAGGTTAGGATACTGTCTCGTCACTCCTAACCTTCCTTCTCATTGACCTTCACTTTCTTCCGTCATAGCTGTCAATTTTCCATATCACTTCTTATCTGAATTACCCTCATCCTTCCTCCCTTCCTTCCTTCCTTCCTTTCTTTCTTTCTTTCTTTCTTTTTTTCTTCCATTCTTCCTTTTTTCCATCCTACTTCCCAACTATCTCTCCATCCATCCATCGTGTTTGCTTCCATCCGGTTGACTTTTTATTTACTTTTTTTCCGTTTTTCCTTCCTTGCCTCATATTTTTTTTCTCCTTTTTTTTCCCTTTTTCCCCCCAATTTATTTTTGATCTAAACTTTGGTACAACATTGCTTGCCGCTTCTTTTTTGTTTTTTTCCTCTTTCCTTTCCATTCTCTTATCTTTTCATTATTTTTTCTCTTCCTTTTCTGTCTTTTTATTATTCCATTCATTCTTATTGTCATTCCTTCACCCTTTTCTTTGCTTTTCTCTTTTCTTTTTCTTCTTTCCTCTGTTCTTTTGACCATCCTCACCGCTTGTCTTTATTACATTTACTACAATAATCCTGAAATACTTAATAATAAAACCATAACGAATAAAACTTTTTATGACTGTCTTTTTCCCATGAACTTCATTATTTATACCAGTTAACCACCTCAAAACAAGAACATTTCATTCCTTTTCTGCACGGACGAATATCACTGTTCTGTATTTTTTTTATGTGATTGCAAAGTATATTCTAAGTACGAACAGACACTTTCCCTCCCCCAATTCTAGAACTCGAATCCTCTTTTTTGAGACATTTGTTTACCACGAGATAAAAATTTACATCGGCTTTGTTAAGAAGCCAACCACGTCCTTCCTTTATTTGCGCTTGACAACAAAAGGAGGAGAAAAGGAGGAGGAGGAGGAAGAATAGGAGGCGATGGTAGGGTGGAGGTGGGGAACAAGAGGCCAGAAGAGAGAGAGAGAGAGAGAGAGAGAGAGAGAGAGAGAGAGAGAGAGAGAGAGAGAGAGAGAGAGAGAGAGAGAGAGAGAGAGAGAGAGAGAGAGAGAGAGTTAATGGATGACAGTGAAGATAATTAAATAAGAAGTTGGAAGTGGGGTGTGAGAAAAAGTTGCTGAAAAAGGTGAAAGATGGTTAATGGAGAAGAAAATTTGAAAAATATCGTAATGTTATTTCGTGTTCTACATTTTTTTTTTCTCTCTTTCTCTTGCTCTGAAGTGACCTTTTATTGCGTAAGATAGAGGGAAAAAATAGAATAACCTTTTTTTTCCTGCTTTGTACGATTTCTTTCACGTTCATAATAGTCACACTCAAGCCACTCCTTAAACTACACTATTTCCCCTTTTGTTTCTCCTCCTGCCTCCACATGCATCCACGGCACACTTCTTCCACAAGTCATATTGCTTTACCACCATGCTCCCCATCGCCTCACACCTCCGCCACACTCAATAATATAAGTCTTCGTTGGGATATCCATTGCACACTTCATACGGGCGATTTCTTTATATTTTTATGCTTGCCCTCGCATTTGCTCGTCACTCGATGGGCGAACTCACGGGTTTCGCTTTTTGCTCTTTAAAATACTTACCATGCACTTTTCACGAGTGAGAGGTTCTTTGTGTGACCTAGACCTTTATTGTGGAAGACCTCTAATAGTTAAGCAGAAACGCCTCTAAGGCATCATTTTTGATCGCTGTCTCACATGGGACCCTCATTTAATAGACCTGAAAGTCATTACGACAAAAGACTGTCCCTTCGTGTCCTCTCTCACTTTTCTTAGGAAGCCTTCGTACACTTCTACGCGTATATCACACTTTGATAGACTAGCTGCCAAGTGTACATGCAGCTCTGCAACTCCAACTCTCATCTCGATTCTAACATGCTGGTGTCCGGCTGGCAAATGGTGCCTTTTGATCATGTCCCATTCCCATCTGTGGTTTTGTCATACGACTTTCACAGACAGTCTTTAATTTTGGTATAGGGCATAACGCTTTCTAGGCAGTCCTACTTGTATCATCTTCTTACATTCATCATTTGACCATGTATTTTTAGTTTTTAGTTTGCACAAGATGTCTACAGCCCCTTGGTTTCGAGCAAGGACCTTTCTGGTTACTACCTGACCTTCCATAACTTTTCTGTTTGTAATTCCATGGAGGCTTCTGACAGTACATACAATTCTTTCAATCACTACCAACAAAGGCAGTCTTACCGTTATGTGACAAGTCTCAGGCTGTACACCAGTTTATACAGACGGCTGGAAGTCGATCTATCCTTGATATTGGGAGAGATGTGCGTTTTCCCTGTGATATGAGCTACTTCTATTTATGGGGAAAGTTGATCTTCTCCTTAAGCTATAAGGGGATATGGAACCAAATTATATTACCTGTTTTACAATGGTTGTATTTTTAGCTTGTGGTTTCCCGAGCCTGACTCCAACCACCACCACCATCACCACCACCACCACCGACGCCCCCTCCCCCCACACACACACACTGAGGAGAAAAGACTGTCTTCGCCAAATTGCCCTCCGGGAGTACTCTTTATTTGCTTCTTCCTTGGAGTTTTTCTTTTTATTTAGCATTGTCATAGTTTCGTTTCATTTCTTGAAAAAAAGTGTTGAAATAAGTTATCTTCATTGGAGCTTATAGTCTCTGGATTCCCTTGTAACTCATCCGTTTGTCTTAATTTCTCTATTAATTTCTTTTTAACTACTACACACGCTCCTCTGTGTCCGTCTCCACCTGCTCGCTTGCCGCTTTATTACGTTTTCAGTGGCCAGTGACGTCACTAATGGGTTTTCTGTCTCTTTATATTTCTGTTACGTTTTCTTCTGCCAGTCGTGGGATGAGTGGTGTGTGTGTGTGTGTGTGTGTGTGTGTGTGTGTGTGTGTGTGTGTGTGTGTGTGTGTGTGTGTGTGTGTGTGTGTGTATGTGTGTGCGTGTGTGCGTGTGTGTGTATTGTCATGATTCATAAGTCATCCCTCCCTTAGTGGGTATAAGGAGGTCTCCGTTTTCTCTTTTTACAGCATCTCAAAGCCTCGTCCATCAACTTAGCGGTTCATGACAACCATTGCAACGTAAAAAGGAAAAAAATGGGGGTGGCGGGAAAGGAGGATAAGGTACATGAAATACAAGAAGATTACACACACACGAAGTAAAGTAATCCGCCTGATTAATGGAATGGCATAAGAAAAGGCTGCCTGAAAGGGGACGAAGGTATAAGGAGGATGAATGACAACCTGAACTGAAACTGGAAATAGTATACATATGCTTTTGTTAAGGATTCAACGGGCGTGGAAGTGTGTAATATA
>JAXIVD010002448.1:56666-60053 GCA_036785275.1 Cancer borealis
TACATACAACAGGATGCCGCCGCGATATTGTTGCTGTGTTGCCCCTGGAGACAAGGCTAACAAGGCATCCATTTCTGTTCTTCCGTAATACTCACCTAAACTCTCTCTCGTCAAACACAGTATCAAATGTTAAGATGGAAAACTGTGGCTCGTTACGATTTTTGGAGCAGAAGTCTGGATGTGGGATTCAAATATTATATTGTGGTATTTTGTTTGTAGTCCTGGATTGTAGTCTTGGTTTATGGGGACGCTTTTACTTTGCAAGATGTAATATATTTCTGTTGTTTGATATTAGTTCGCGGTAAGGATTAGATTTTCTTGTATCCTACCTTTTATAAAAGTAATAAGGTTTCCGTGGAATATCTCATCTTAATGCGCTTTGTAGTACGACGGGGTTGACTTTGATGTTTTGCAGTGTAATACATTTAAAAGCGATCCTATGGTATATTATAAACTACATATATATATATATATATATATATATATATATATATATATATATATATATATATTTATTTATTTATTAATTAATTTATTTATCAATCTATTTATAGCCCGTTATGTATTTAGATGGTATCGTTCTCCTGAAAGAATAACACACCACGTGAATGTTTAATGAGGAGACATGGTTTTCTCGCTTGGGTCGCCCCGTTGTTGAGGCGCTTGGTGACCTGTGTGTGCGGGGCCAGGGATGGATGACTACCACTTTGTTACCCATCTTAATTGAGTTAATGCCATACCAGTGTACCTAAGAAGGCTAGGACTATAATAATATAAAGTTTTTGAGCAAGTTTTTTGAAAGATACATTCGTGATTAAGATGCGAGTGTCTTCGTGCATGTATGTATGGATCCACGTCTACAATTTGTAATTTTAATGTATTATTTAAAGTCTTTGCTCCTACATCGAAGACATGGAAATCGACATTATTGAAGAAATTGAATTCGTCTCACGTCCTCGAATGTGACACATTACCTCAGTGGACCTTCACTAGAATAGGAGCGTGAAAAGGCTCCATTACCGTCTGCGAACACTGACTTTTACGTCGAGGGTGAAGGTTGTGTGCGTCCCGAGATGCATCCAGGGCTTTGTTCTTGTTTTTCTTCCTCTTTTTCATCTCGTTATTGTTATTTTGCAGAGCTCGAGTTGTTATTTAGTTACGCCTTTTTTTTTGTTTGGTATTATCTGGCGAGTATTTTTGTAGGTGCGTGTTGAATAATGTTGAATCGCTGGGCAACATGCACTCGTGGCCATGATATTGAAGATCCAAGAAGAAAACGTTCGTGATTGCGGTAATAAATAAACAGAAGACACATGCACGCCGCACCCTCAGTAAAGAAAATAAAGACCACCCTCTCGCTCATTCCCTTCCCTGCCATCGTTCCTCCCTTCCTCACTTTCCCCCCTTACTCTCTATCTCTCCCCAGGATGGGATGTAAATTTAGGTGTTCCAGGTATGTACCCAAGGAAGCTCCAGGTAAATAATTAAGACCCCACAACCTGGAGGGAAGCCATGTATAACCCTCACACTTCTTCCTCCCTTTGCCGCTCCCTTGTCATGTTCTTCCTCGCTTGCTGTGTCACCCTCGTTTATTCCGTGTGTCTAGTTCTCTCCTCTGTTTCTGATTTTTTCTTCTTCTTTCTCTCTATTGGTTCTTTATTTTTTTTTCTTGATATTTTCAGACCTCATCTTCTTTCCTTCTCCTCTCCCACTCTCCAGCTTCGTCTTCGTTTTATTTTGTTTTCTCTTTCTATCTCCTCCACCACTTTCCTGTAAAATTTTTGCCAGCTTTTGTCTCTGTCAAGCTCCCTCACGTCTACAGTAGGCGGAGCACTTCTTGTATTTTCGCCCAACCTGTCTCGTTAGGACCAAAATGTTTGTGGATGTTTGGCCAACTTTTACTGGATGGATGGGTGGATGGGGAGGAGTCTTCTACTGTAATATCCTTTCCCTCTTAAGTTAGATTAGGACAAGCAAACAGCCTTGTAAGGACCTGAAGTTATGTTGCTGTTTGTGATATCCTTTATAATCCCTTTGTAATCCTCTTCCTCCTCCTCCTCCTCTTCCTCCTCCTTCTCCTTCTCCTTCTCTTTTTTCTCCTCTTCTTCTCTTTCTCCCTCTCCTTCTCCTTCTCCTTCTCCTTCTTCTCCTCCTCCTCCTCCTTCTCCTTCTCCTTCTCCTCCTTCTCCTTCTCCTTCTCCTTCTCCTTCTTCTCCTTCTTCTCCTTCTCCTTCTTCTCCTTCTTCTCCTCCTCCTCCTCCTCCCTCCTCCTTCTCCTTCTCCTTCTCCTTCTCCTTCTCCTTCTCCTCCTCCTCCTCCTCCTCCTCCTTCTCCTTCTCCTTCTCCTCCTCCTCCTCCTCCTCCTCCTCCTCCTCCTCCTCCTTCTCCTCCTCCTCCTCCTCCTCCTCCTCCTCCTCCTCCTCCTCCTCCTAACAATGCAAATTACTGTGCAGTCCCCTTCGTAAACAAATGCTTTGAAAGAGTACAACAGTGTGGCACAACATTAATTCCACCAGTAAGATGATTGACTGAAGCTTCTCAGTCTTTGTTCTCAAGAGAAGACAAGATTGCATCACATCGAGTCATGATACACGTCCTCAAAATTATAGTGAATTTGACATCAGGGACCAATCGAAGCCTTGTGAACTTAAAAAACGAAACGATAAAAAGGAAAATTGATGTGCTATTCCCAACACTGTAATACTGAACTATTTAAAATGTTAAAATGTTTTGTTCTTCACTGGAATAAAGTACTTGAGAAAATTGTAAGTGCAAAAACGAGAAATTGAGAAATCACTAAGATATTTTGAAATGTGAGCGACATGTAGCTTACGTTATCAAGCATGTCATTGTTTTCAGCACAGAAGCACGTCAATGTTCGACTCATTCCTCATCCTCATAATGTTCTACGTAATTCTTGCAGGAATGAGACGCATGGAACCACTCCCCTCCATAACTGTACATTCTCAGCATTCCGTAACTGTTTGGACTTTCCTTCGTTTACTTTGTTAATTCCTTCAGCAAAGTTAAAACAAAATTTTTTTTTTTTTTACCAAGTGTGTTGTACAGAGGCTTCCCATCACACTATCTGATGAAGGTGTGTTGTCTGTGCTTTTCAACCTACCTGGGGGTGGTAATCTTACCTGCCTGCCTCCCTCCTCCTCCTCCTCCTCCTCCTCCTCCTCCTCCTCCTCCTCCTCCTCCTCCTCCTCCTTCTACCACTATTCCAGTCCCTCTATTTCCCTCACCACCCCCTCTTTTCCAACGCCATGCTCTTACTTTTCACACCTCAGTACAGCACCGCGCACATTAAAGTGTCATCGTCAGCCTGGCTTGGCATCCCTCTCTCACTCCCTTGTCCCTCTCTCTCCCTCTGCTTCCCCTAAC
>JAXIVD010002449.1:0-7500 GCA_036785275.1 Cancer borealis
TGTGTGTGTGTGTGTGTGTGTGTTTATATATATATATATATATATATATATATATATATATATATATATATATATATATATATATATACATATATATATATACACAAGTTACATATACATTTGCTACGGACCGTCGAGCCGTAGCTCCTTGACAATCGCTTTTATGAAATTAACTTAAGGTTATGGTAACAAACAAACAAACAAACGTCTGACTAAGATAAAGAAAATGATAACATGAGAAAAGTGATTATAAAACAACAAAAATATTAACATAAGCTTATAGATACTGGCCTTAATTTAATTTTCTTCCTGTAAATATCGAGAGAAGTAGTTGTAAGGAGAACTTTTTTTTTATCGAGAGGCAGACTATTGAAAAGCTTAGGACCAGAACTAATGATGCAGTTTTTGAATAATGTGGTGATATTGTTATTTCTAGTGTTTACAACATTGTCAGTTAAATTGAATATTGTGTTGTGTCTTTGATTCTTAAATATTAACAATAACATGAAATATTTATGAATAAAGGAAAACTTTTTGGCTTCAGAAAATATATGGTCAGTAGTGTCAAATTTCTTCAGGAAGAAGATGCATCTTAAAATTTTATTTTGGGCTATGGTTAGTCTGTTAAGGAAAGATGGCCACGTGCCCGCCCATATCGAAACACAATATATAAAGTGTGGATAACAAAGGGTATAGTATATGCTGATCATAGCTTCTGTAGTTAAGTTATTGCGGATTCTATACAAAATTCCAGTAAATTTTGAAATTTTCAAACAAGTTTGATCAATGTGATTCTTCGGCTATGGTTAGTCTGTTAAGGAAAGATGGCCACATGCACGCCCATATCGAAACACAATATATAAAGTGTGGATAACAAAGGGTATATTATATGCTGATCATAGCTTCTGTAAAGTTATTGCGGATTCTATACAAAAGTCCAGTAATTTTTGAAATTTTCAATCGGGTTTGATCAATGTGATTCTCCGAATTTAAATTATCATCTATTATGACGCCAAGAAATTTTGCGTGAGTAACTTGTTGTATTAATTGACCATCTAGTAAAACAGGATTTATGGAGGCTTTAACTAATTTATTTTGGAAAAATATATAATTTGTTTTTGAATTATTGATGCTTGATTTATTTGCTATAACCCATAATTTTATGTTGTTTAATTCAGAAATTAAATTTGAATGCAAGGAGTCAAAATTTTTATCCTTTAATAAAAGTGTGGTATCAGTTGATATTACAAATTAAAGTTTAGTACTAGCGTTAACAATATCATTGATGTATATAAGGAAGAGTATCGGGCCTAAAACAGACCCGTGTGGCACCTCTTTATCTATAGATTTTAAAGGAGAATAACTTTGGTTACAGTACACAGCCTGTTTTCTTCATCTGAGATAATTCTTAAGTAAATTTAGTGGTTTACCTCTAATTCCTAAATATTCTAAATTTTGCAGTAGAATTCCATGATCTAATGTATCAAGCGCTTTAGATAAGTCTATAAAAACCTCAATTGCATACTTTTTTTTCCTCTAAAGCTAAATACATATTATTTATGAACTGAAGTATCACAGACTCAATGAATCGATGAGCTCTAATGCCGTGCTGGTACTCAGTTAGTAGGTTGTTACTTTCAAGTTAATTAATTAGTCGAAAGGAAATAATCTTCTCAAAAATTTTGTTCAATGCTGGAAGTATGGAGATAGGCCTGTAGTTATTTATTTCACGTCTACGGGAATTACTTAACCTATTTGTAATTGGTCAGGATATATACCTGTTTTAAGGAAAGATTAATTATAGGAGAGATGAAGTGTGCTTTAATACTATTGGAGATATATCGTCGTAACCAGGGATATCAGATCTCAAGGAGGCTAAGATTTTCTCGACTTCAGTTTTATCAGTAGGTGCCAAATATATGGAAAAATTGTGTGAATTTCTTAGATAATCATTATAGTTAGTTTCTTTATTTTAATTATGTGTGTTTGTAGAAAATGTTCATTAAATTTAGTAGCAGTGTCTTTACAATGTGAGTGTAACTCAGTGGTTCGTTTAATGTTGGCCGATCTACCCAAAAGAGAATTTATTGAAAACCACTGTTTTTTTAGGATTACCTTGGTTATCCGTGAGCTTGTTCTTGAAATAAAAGCTTTTTGCAGATCTTAAGGTTGACCTTAGCGTGTTTCTGTATCGTTTATACAATTCTTCATAAGTTAACTGCCATTTTTTTGCTAGTCTTTCTAGTCTGTGTATTTCTTTGACGCTGATTTTAAGAGCAGGACTACTTTCATACTTTTTATTTTGACGGATATTTTTAATAGGAAAATGAGTTTGAAATAGCTTATCAAATCTATCAAAAAACAGATTTTAAGCCTCTTCAACACAAGTTGAATTTAATACAAAAAATCTGTTAACTGTTGTGAGATCGTTAGTAAACTTTTACAGGGATAGTTTCGTATATAGTCTATTGGTGGTGTAGTGAGGTCTATGAATTAATTAATCGAGCCTATACTATGGAACGGTAGGAAAATTATCAGAAATGTCTTCTTTTTTATTTTTTATTTATAGCATTAACCGTTGGCGCCATTAGGCTTATTGAGGCACAGATGGACTTGCCTCGCCTGTTATTTGGCGCGGGTTTTCAGATTTTTATAGTGATGCCTCAAATGTTTAGGTTCTCTCGTGAATATGTTGAGAACGTGCGACGCTAATCACTGCTACAGCCTCAGACGCATATAAATGTTGTTAGTCCCGTCTGAGGATAGTATGGTAGCACTCGGCGGTGATATCAAAGAATGAAAAGTGGTCAGCGTATAACGGAGATTTGAACCCGGTGTGGGTTCACTCGAGGTACCCCCTGCACTCGAAGTTCCCCCTCTCTTTGCGCGTGCGCGGGAGGTGATTTTGCTGCCAGCCGCACGACTCACTCTTCTGAGTGAGACAAAAAATATGTAAACAACACAGTAGCACTGCTGCTCTGATGATGAATTCGGTAGGTTATATATTCGGCTCATGGTTTCCTGGGATGGTTTGACTACTCAGATACATTATTTTCGTGTCCAATATTATTATTCTTATATGTTTTTATTATTACCAATCCTCTTCCAAGGCATCGGAGCAGCAGTGCGACTGTGTTGTTTACATTAATCTAGTCCCGGGACCGGGACTAGATTACACTGGGACCCTAGGCTCGCATACCAGAGCGCTAGACCACTGTACCACCGCCTCCCGCCATCTGTATGAATAACGTAATTACCGATATTCTCTTCAAGTTGTGTGGTCCAGATATGGTCTATAAGTGTAGCTGACGTGTTGGTCACTCTAGTTGGTCTGGTTATTGTGGTGTGCCGAAGGTTCTTTAAGGAAATCCAGTTTGGTGGAGACCAGTATATTCAGAGGACTGAAGGTAACAGGTGGTAGAGGTACAGGGGGGGCACGCCTGTGTCTGTACAGCAGCATCCCCGTAGCTCGTCTGACTATCCCGCGGACAGGGATGCGCGGGGTTGCTAGCTAGGGTTTATTGGGAACAATACTTCTCTCTATCTATGCTAGCTAAGGATCACATGTACATCACATATCCACACCTCCCTCTCCCCTTACGCTCGTAGCACGTTCTCGAGCGGACTCTTTTCTACGAGTCTGGGTGAACAACGTGGGGCCATGGGAGGGTCATTAGCTAAGGACCTGCTGTTCTCGTTCGAGCAAGGGATAACAGGGATCTGGGGAGAGGTACCATCACTAGGAGAAGAAACTGGTCGGAGGTGCCTTCGATTTCGCCACCAGACTCTGCCACTAGGGAGGCGTACTTGGTACTCCCGGACCCTATTACGGCCCATCACTACCCCGACCTTGTCCCAGTGGTGAGATGTCGGGTCCTGGATCCTCACACGCTGTCCGACACTCAAAATGGGAAGGCTACGGGCGTGTTGGTCGTACTGACTGTGGACTTGGTCAGCACGAGCGGTGGTTCAGCGGTCGCAGTCCTCGGTCCTGGCCTGCCATTCTTGCAAAAAGGATGCAGGGTGGGCCGGAACACAGGTGCGGAGAGGCTGACCGTACAACACTTGCGCAGGAGAACAACCGTTAGGGGTGGGGGTGTTCCGTAATTCCAGGAGGTCCCAGCCGAATTTCTCGCAATCACTGTTCCCCGTAGGCGCTGTCTTGATGATAAGGTGCTTTGCAGCCTTGACAGCTGCCTCGGCGTGGCCATTAGATTGGGGATAATGTGGCGAGATCACCACATGAAGGACACCCCATCGTTCGGTGAATTTCTTGAAGTCAGCGCTTGTGAAAAGGGGTCCGCCGTCGGTCCTGAGGCGGACAGGGACACCGACTTCTCTGAAGTAGCGGCAAAACATCCGAATCACTCTGGTGGATGTGGTATCCTTGCCGCAAGGGACGATTACTAAGAAGGACTTCCCCGCAACCTGGAAGAAGTCGGCAGAAACGGACTCGAAGGGCCTAGGGTGGTCGTCACACTGTAGAGGTTCTCGTTGCTGGCTAGATTGCAACAGCTGACATGGCTCACAAGTTTCTATCGTGTTCTTGATGTCAGAGTCGATCCCAGGCCAGAAGACAATCTGCCTAGCTCTTCGTTTGGTGGCCTCCACACCCCGATGACTGTCGTGGCAGGGATGACGATGTGTTGACCGCATAGCACCAAGTCTCCATCTGCGTAGAGGCTGCCCCGTAGCTTCAAATACGGGAGGATTGTGCAGGGAGGTTGTGCAGGTCATAGCGGTTGGAAGGGAAGCCGGGGTTCACATAAGCGAGGAGGCGACCGTAGGCAGGGTCGGCCTTCGCTGCGACTCGAAGATCCTGTAGGGTCCTATCGGCGTCGATGGGGGCTGGTGGCTGGTCCTCGGATGTGACGACGTTGTACGTAAGGATGCTCCTGACTCGCACTGCAGTCTCATCGCACTCTATCTCGTCTTCGGTCATGGGCTGGCTCACTGGGGCTCGGGAGAGTGCGTCGGGAATACAGAGCTCCTTGCCAGCGCGCCACACAGCTGTAAAGATAAAGGACGAGCCCCTTTCCTTCAGTCGTTGGAGACGGGGGTTTTCGACCGCGTCCAGAGTGTAGGAGTTAAGGATGGGGATGAGCGGGCAGTGGTCTGTCATCAAGGTGAAGTGTGGTAGGCCTACCAGGTACAGCCTACACTTTGACATGGCCCATGCGACGGCGAGCATCTCCTGCTCAATGATGGCATACCTAGTCTCAGCGTCGATGAGGAAGCGTGAGCCACACAGAACTAGGTGCATTCGTCCATGGCCGTGGTCTTTGAGGAGAGCGTACCCATGAGGCGCGAAGCATCAGTTTGGAGGACCACAGGTAGGGCCGGATCGAAGGGGGCTAAGACAGGTGGCGACAGCAGGGCTTGCTTGACCTCTTTGAATGCATTGTCGCGGTCGGGGGTCCAAGTGAATGCGCGTTTGGGACTGAGTAGAGGACGTAGAGGCTGGGCCTTGGCTGCAATTTCCGACGTAAATTCAACCTGCTGGTTGACGAGGCCTACGAAGGAGCGGACGTCAGTCACGTTGGCGGGCTTTGGGAAGTCCCGTATGGCCTTGACCTTGTCCTCGTCCGCGGAGATGCCGTCTGCCGATATCTGGTACCCACAGAAGCTGACGATAGGGGCGGTGACCACAAACTTTTCCTTGTTCAGCGTGATGCCATAAGTGCGGCACCTGATCAGCATCTGGTGGATTCGGCGTATGTGTGTGGGCAAGTCCTCGTCAAAGAGGAGAATGTCGTCTACCACCTTGACACATTTGGTGACACCCTGAAGAGCCATGTCACCTCGGAGGCAGTAGGCATCACCGGTGGCTGCGAATCCCATCGGTCCACGGCAATGCATGTATCGTCCGTATGGCGTGATGAAGGTGTTCAGGTGGCGGTCCTCCTCTGCGAGCTCAATCTGCCATTACCCATGTAGCGCGTCCGCTGTCGTGAAGTACCGTGAGGAGGGAGTGACATTGCGGACCGCTACGAAGGGTATAGGCGAGGGATGAGTGGGGCGGGACACTTGCGAATTCAGCTTGGTGAGGTCCGTCGTCACACGCACACCGGTGTTCTTCACCACCAGGACCATAAGATGGCACCACTCCGATGATTCATTACCGGCGGGCTTGATGATGCCTTGCTCGACCATGGACTCTAGCTCTGTTTTTACCTGACCCTGGGAGGCGAAGGGGATTGGCCTGGGTGTGTGGATGGCGAAAGGTGTGGCGTTGTCTTTGAAGTGGATCTGCATTGGTGTTCCCGTCATGTTCTTCAGTGGAGCGGTCTTCAAGTCTGCCTTGGAGACCAAAACGTCGCTGAATTCCCGTAGGAAGTAATCTCGTGCGGCTTCGGGTGACGTAGGGGCAGGCAAGGTCATCTCGGCACATCGGTTCACATGCTTCACTTCTGGGATGGGTCTTGGGAAGTCGGGCGAGATGATTGCCAGCTCCTGACAATGGCCGTAAGAGAGGAGTGGTGTCTGGACTCCGTCGTGGACCTGTATGTTAGTAACACATGATCTGTTGCCAAGCGTCAAGGTTGCCTGGAGGCATCCCACAGCAGGAGACATCCGTGACCCGTCGGCTGTGAGCATGTTCATAGAAGGCGGTGAAAGGAGGCTGCTTCTGGGTATCTCCAGTATGTCCAGGTGACGGGTGCCGAGGACTGTGACGTCGGCCCCTGTGTCAGGTAACATCTGTAGGCTGCTAGTCTTGTTACCATAGCGGAGATGCACGCTGACAAGCTGTGGAGACATACTGTTAGAGGCGTTGCTCACGCGACGACAAGTGCCGAGTTTCCTGCCTGAAGAAGGGGAAGCTCTATCAGAAGTCTGAGGGCTGTAGCGTCCCTTGTTCGTGGTGGTGGTGTTACAACATCGCTCGAAGTGCCCTGTTTTGTTGCAAGAGCGACACTTGGTTTCGTTGGCCGGGCATTTGGGTGTTCGACCCCAATGTCTTTTCTGTCCACAGTTGCGACAAGTCTTGCTGGCTGCTGGAAACTTTTCTGAACTGTGCTGACGGTGGCAAGACTGGCAGAGAGCACGAGAGGGACTGTTTGACGCCTGAGTCTGCTGTGAAGAGACCGTCTTTTCATGTCGCTGGTTCTTCTTGTACGTGGAGACGACGCATAGCTGACTCGGGGAGGCGTGGATAGCGGAAGCTGTCGATCTAGCAGCCTCGTATGAGCGGCAGCAGATCACGAAGTCCTGGAGAGAGGATCCTGTGGTGAGAGAGAGGAGGCGCTGCACAAGTTCCTCGTCCCTCACGCCCATGAATAATACCATCTTGAGTTGTGTCTCAGTGCAAGTAACTGGGTCGTCTGAACACAAGTCCACCTCTTTTGCCAAGTTCTTGAGTCTGACGTATAAGTCGCTGACGGATTCTCCTTTCGCTTGCTTGCAGCAAAGCAGTTCCCGGCGGCGGAGAGCCTCGTTTCTCAAGCTCTTGAAGTGGGACTGGAGACTGTCAAGCACCTCGTCGACGGAGAGGTGCGTGTC
>JAXIVD010002449.1:15000-26080 GCA_036785275.1 Cancer borealis
AATAATATTCCCAAACCAACACTTACTCTCGACGACAAAACTTGCTACGAGTACATTAAAACATACATTATGCAAAATATATGAAAACTAACTGTCATAATACTAAAATTTGAATGGCATCCCACCTACAGACATTGTTCTTCTCGATGCCTTTCTGTTTTGGGATCCTCTTTTCTGGGTTCCTGCTGGAGAATGGCGCCTCTTCTACCACCACGGCCTGGATATACAACTTGCACCTTGTGTTGTGGAACCTGTCCTTGATCCTTACTAACCCACTGTGCCAAGAGTTTGGGCAACGCACTGTCGGCTCCATCAGCGTCTTGATGGCATCTCTCAGCCTCATCTTATCCGGCTTTTCACCATGTATATCCTTCCTGTACTTTTCCTTCTCTCTTATAGGAGGTGAGGTGAACAAGCAGTCTGTACTTAATGTGTTATGAATTTATAACGATTAATGCTGCTTTTGTTACAGGCTGCACAGATGATGCCTCCAATACCACCCTCTAGTAACTATATGTGTTCCTTATTCTGCAGGTGTAAGCACTGGACTGAGTTTAGGACTTGCCTACATGGTCCTGCCGCCTTACTTCGACAAGAAGAGTGGCCAGGCCAACACTTTCCTGGTAGCTGGTGGAGCAGTGACGCAGATATTGCTTGCGCCCCTTATTCGCTACCTCCTGGAAGTATACAGCCTTAAAGGCGCCGCCTTGATCCACAGTGGCATCATACTTAATGGTCTAATTGCCGTATCCTTTTTTCATCCTGTCAAATGGCACTTAAATGCCTTCACCAAGAGAGAAGCAGCACCCACAACAAAATATGTCACAAACCCTCATGCACAGCAAGGCCACTTCCCCGACGACGTCAAGCATGACGTCTCAGTTAGAGGTTTCCTACTTGATGCCTCAAAATCAATCCATCCAGAAGCTACGAACATCCTTATCCGGAAGCATATTGTCTGTAATGTCAGCTGAATCAGATGTCCTCGCTGGATTGGCTTTTCTGTCTGACGAAACAGGGACATCGACCGCAGATATGGAGAATCGGAGAACAAATGCTCTTTGGAAGACGTTGTTGCGTGTTGCTGAGAGGATTAAGTCAGACGTGACCGTCTTGCGACAGTTTCGATGTGTCATCTTGGCTATCACCGAAACGTTAACACAAACAACATTGTTTAACTTCATCATGATGCTCCCCTTCGTAGCTAAGGCTGCTGACCAAAGTCTGGAGGACGCTGCAAGCTGCATATCGTTGTTAGGCGTCACCAGCTTAGTCACTCGCCTAGTGGTGTCACCTCTTTCAGATTGCAAGTGGTTCAGCATCCGTTTCTCCCTTATGTTTGGTTTCTTTCTGAAGGCGTCAGGCATTATAGGTATCTACCCGCTTACCGGCCGGCCTTCCAGCACTCTGTCCATGCTTTTACACTGAAATAATCAATACCATGAAAATACCAAGCGTTGGCACAGAAACCAATAAATATTTTGCTCTTTTTCAGTGGCTGCGTTGGCCAGCAGGCTGTGGCAGTTTATGGCATCCGGGATGGTGTTCGGCCTGGGTCTGGGATCCTCGCGCAGTATGTTCAACCTCGTCATCGTGCATTACATGGGAATGGAGAATCTAAAGCCTACCATTGGTATAATTGGGCTGGTGGCGGCTATTGGCTTTCCGACCTTGGGACCTCTAATAGGTACATTGGATCGAGAAAAAAACAATTGTAAAACTTATAGATCTCCGTCGTCACCCGAACAAAAAATGTTAAGCCAACGTTATTCTATTATTGTTTATAAATAGATAAGTTTTGTGTAATTCAGTTAGTCATAACATTTTCATGCTACATCATAGTAAAAAGTTTGCGCAGTTCATGTGTTAGACTAATCCGGTAGCATATATGTAGAAATCCTTCAATGATTTTTGACACCAGGGTGCATAGTTTACATAACTAATCTAACATATATTCCTGAAAAGAATAATACCTTACTTAATGACGGACTCCTTTAGTGACTGCTAAAGAAATTAACTTTGATTTCCATAGCGTTCAAACAAACAAATAAACTAACAAACATACAAAATATAAGATTATTTTGTGTGCATTTATATAGATGTGTGTGTGTGTGTGTGTGTGTGTGTGTGTGTGTGTGTGTGTGTGTGTGTGTGTGTGTGTGTGTGTGTGTGTGTGTGTGTGTGTGTGTGTGTGTGTGTGTGTGTGTGTGTGTGTGTGTGTGTGTGTGTGTGTGTGTGTGTGTGTGTGTGTGTGTGTGTGTGTGTGTGTGTGATTTCATATGTATATGTGAACAATATAGGTTTAACTTATCTTATCTCATCTTAACACGCCAGACGATTTCCTCCCATCCTGCAGGAGTGATCCGGGACATGACTGATAGCTTCTCTACGAGCCTCTACGTCCTGGCTGCCTTAGACATGCTGAGCGTGTGCCTGTGGTTTCTGATGCCCTTAGCCCAGGCCAGGGACTCTAAGATGTAACGCTCGGCACAAGACATCCTGTGATGCTATTTACCCAAACGCGCATTGTGTATGTAGACGTAGTGAGGCGGTCCTAATATGCAACGTCCTGCTGCCTGGGTCGGTCTGAAACGCGTCTGCGACGAGATTTTCGCAGAAAATGTAAACACTTATTAAAGTTGTATTTTGAGTTAGCAGGTTTTACTATCTACCTGCCGGGCATCATAGATCGTGCGCGCACACACACACACACACACACACACACACACACACACACACACACACACACACACACACACACACACACACACACACACACACACACACACACACACACACACTCACGAGACTTAGCAGAGAGCGGACGCACCTGGGACAGCTCCTGATAAGCTGTTATACAGCATTAGTATTATACATTCACCAAATTATTGAAAACATTGTCTGCTGGCAACATTGATCTGGATAAGTGATTTTGGTGTAGACTTATTAAAACAGCTTTTGGAAGAGAACCAGGACAACACTTAAATACCAAATAACCTTTCCTACGCCATCACGTGCCAGTTGGATACGTCAGCGCACTACCCTTCACCGTTATCAACATGCAGTGCTATAAGATATGATGTCTACTAGCACTGGTCAAGATCTGCAAGAGTTGGTTAGAGAAAAGGTAGAAGAAGAGCTGAGTAATATAACTGAAGGCCGTGAGACCAGGGGAATGGCAAAATCGGCTAAGGAAGTTGCTTCACTCATCATACCGGGACTAGCCAATATTATAACTGTCGCAGTATCTATAGCTGTGTCCAACGCTGTCAAGGATATTGTTGATAAACTATCTGTGAAGACGGCTAATGCAGAAAGGAACTGTTTGATGAATAGATACGAAAACGATACGCTAGAGCAATATACACGCAGGGACAACTTGCGTACATTTGGTTTAGAAGAGGATGCGGATGAGAATGAGGACATGTTGAAGGCAAAAGTGATAGAACTTGCTGATGACATGGGAGTAAAGATTACCCAAGATGACATCACACATCGTACATCGGCTGGGTTAATTAGGAAAACGTAATAGAACAGTCATTGTACGACTCTGTCACCGGAAGAAGAGGAATTAAATCCTTAAGAGGAAAAAAAGAATTAAAAAAGAAGAACAGGAAGATATTCATCAATGAATATTTGACAGCACTAAGAGCCATGTTATTGAAAATAGTGAAGGAACAAGGAGTGGTGAAGACTGCAACAACAAGAGATGGAAGGATAATAGCGTGGTTCACGGACAGGGAGAGGCCCGTGTACATTGACAGCTCTGAAGACCTCGGTAAAGTAGGAATTGCGACACCGGATTGGAAACTCCTGAAGCTGGATAATTTCATCGCTGAATAGGGAGTCGAAGGAGTGCAGCGTCGTCCTTGTTTCAGCCTTGTAAACACCAATACATGTCACACTACACTTACTAATAGCTCTGTACGCACGCACACCACTAACAATACTACACTAGTGCACAATAACACTGCAAGCAGACATAATACTGAACGCACGCTCAACACTACATATATGCACAACTCTCCACCATTAAGACAGGTAATGTCATGCTAAAGTATGTCTTATAAACAACAAATATGCACAATTAATATACTCTCAGTCAATGTATGCGGTATTAAATCTAAGCTTCTATTGAAGGAATTTAATGAGCTCATAATGAAGTATGATATATGTATGTGTGAAATTAAGTGTCATGAATGGGATTTGATATTGTATACAAAAATAGATATGAAATGTGTAGATATAAGTCTGGTGGTTTGGCAATTGTTATTAAAAGAGATGTTTATTTTAAGTGGAAGGAAATGAAAAATACATATGATAACGCTGTTGTCAATTACGATAGATGGTAGAAGTGTGAACCAAGACAAGGATCTGATAGTTACAGCTGTGTAAATACCTCCTCCTCATTCAAGGTACGGTAAACCTGAACACTTTGAAGAAATGTCAACAACAGCAACAACGCACGAGCGGGTGAACTGAACAGTGCTTCGTGTGATACGCCTGGAAAGTGACGGGTAGAAAAACCAGGTGATTGCGTCGGAAATATTGATGTAAATACAGTGAACGAGTTACTTGTAAGGGCAGATGAGTTGTTTGTTAATGACATAAGCATATAAATTAAGCATATCCTAGTTGATCTTGCCAAAAAAGTGTTTCCTATGTTTGAAAGTAAAAAATACATAAAAAGGTAACAATGCTAGCCTGAAAGGATATGACAATAAGAGTTGGAAGTGTAGAAAAGAATAACATAAATTAAACACAGATATAATCTAAATAAAAGTATTTTAAACTACAACAGTATGATTGAAAAAAAGCAAAAAATATATAAGAAATTAAAAGAATAAAAATTAAAGAGAAAACGGACACCTTGATAAAACTGAGAGAATTAAAAACTAAAGACTATAAATCATACTGGAAAATATTAAAAACAAATAAGAAAAATAACGAGATACCAATACAGCTGAATGACTTCTACGAACATTTCAAGTTACTAGCCAGTGACGATGTGGATTATGAAGACGAAAACATTGCGTATGAAGTCAGTTGTGACGCTACACCTATCTTCCCAAGTTTCTAACAAACCACCCACCGCTGGCCGCAATACTTCTAAAATTTTCTTGTTAGCGCGCCCTACAAGACCAATGCTGGCTGGATGATAGGCTGTAATGAAAGTTTGTTTTATGGTATATTGACTACATATTTCGCTCAGCAATGCATTTCTAAACTCCTTACCATTATCAGAAAGAATAGTCCTTGGAGTAAAATGAACAAGAAACACTTTACTAATGAGTGCATGAGCGACAGTGCCAGCTGTTTTGTCCTTCAAGGGAGCCAGAACGATGTATCGTGAGAAGTGGTCAACACATACGAGAAGATACTTGGATCCTTGACGACTAAACGGAAGTTGCAGTAAATCTATGCCAACGACATCCCAAAGTTGGTTGGTTGGCGGATATTAAAAAATCGGTGCTTGTTTAGGCACCGTCCCCTTATTCCGTGCACACTCAACACACTGATCCACATGTGCGTCCACATCCATTTTCATGGTTGGCCAGAAGTATTGATAGCGTGCAGCGTGTAAGGTACGTTCTTTCCCCTTATGTCCGGCAACTGTTGTGTTATGAAGTTGATATAGTACTGTCGGTACATACACCTCAGGTATTACTAACTGTGTTACCGTATTTTTCTTGTTCGACCAATGACGGCAAAGAACACCATCCGTATTGAGTAAAAACTGAGAAAGAGGTATATGTAGCTCAGGCAATTTAACATCATCACCGGATTCAAGATGATATACGACCTTGCTCCATACGTTATGTTGACATTGAGCTTCAGCGAGAGCCTGCATAGTAAAATTATCAACCAGTTTTGTGGCTTGATCGACAGCACCAATAGGTATATTTCTTGACAATACATCAGCCACTTTATTGACTCGATCCGGCAAGTATTTGAATTCAAGATGGAATTCCTGTATTGTTAAGTACCATCGCGCGAGTCTACCGGTAAGGTTGCGACCCTTGAAAAGCTCGGTGACAGCCGCATGATCAGTATAACACGTAATATGGTAACCTAGGATAATATCATGGAATGTTTTGAGTGCCCATACTACCGCGAGAGTCTCTTGGTGAGTCACGGAGTAGTTAGACTCCGCAGAATTTGTGGTTCTGCTCGCGTAAGCAACAGCACTATTCTTCCCTCGTTCGTCGATTTGCATTAAAACAGCACCAAGACCTAACGCACTTGCATCCGTGAATAATATAAATGGTTTAGCTTAGTCAGGGAATGCGAGAATAGGTGTGTGGGTCAGAACAAACTTAAGGTTACAGAAACTTTCAATAATAAACCTATCTAGATCTAGTGTAGACATGGTTAGAGTGGTGATGCTTCACCAACGTTTGGTATGTGACTGCTACGTGCCCGTGGCTCAGTCGTATGCACTCGTGTGCGCAAGTCCTTGACATAAAGCCACGCCACGCCGTGGCGGGGATTTTGAACATTTTTAAAATTTTCTTTAAGCACTGGCACGTAACCGCACAGTTTACGCACATTTCTCAATAGTTTACGTCAAATGTACTCATTAGCACGTAACATTGCGTGCCAGTGCGGGGACAAAATTCGTGCAAGTGTCAAGGTGGCATAAGAGTTTGAGAACAGGAGAGAACAGAACAAGGGTCTCTCCCACCCTCCTCTCCCCCCGGCAACATACCGGCAGGAAAAACAGATAGAAGGGAACACCATGACTTCGTAAGGAATGAAAATAAAGGAGGATACTATATACTATACTATACTAGACAAAACTACTATACTATACTATACTAAAATATACTAGACTAGACTAGACTACTACTACTACTGATGGTACATCGTGGATGAGGAATAACTTTAATATTGTATCAATTTCTGTCATTACACTTCTAATCTGAGATATAGGGACACAAGGACATACGTTTCACAGATGCTCGCATTGTTTACTCTAAATCGTATGTTCAAATCAAATGGGAACCAGTGAAGTAGACACAGACCAGAGGGACTTGTACTGCAAATGTTGTTCAGGCAAAGATGTGATTCTCGTTTACTTCGGATCACTGGTGGATGCACCAGTACCGTGATAACCAACAGCTGCAGCCACCCACCAGTCTGAGTTACTTTACATCATGAATCCCTTAATTACCTTTTTTAAAGTAAACTTGTTTCTCGGAAATGTTTGTCTAATTTGGATCTGAAAATGTCTATAGTTTTAGAACTAACTACTGAGGCTGGGGGTCTATTCTAACGATCAACAACTCTATCATAAACTTACGAGCAATTGTGTTATATCATTGTATCTTTAATTTCATACCGTTATCTCTCTTTACTGACGCGTTATTCATTTCAAAAAGTACTTCTATATTGATTTTATCGAATTTGTTTATAATTTTAAAGACTTCAATCATATCTCCCCTGATTCTTCGCTTATGGAGAGAGAACAATCGTTCCTCATAGGAAAAATTACGCAATGTAGGAATAAGTTTTGTCGCTCGTCTCTGTACTCTTTCCAGCAAGTTTTGGTCTTTAATGTAGTTTGGTGACCAGAAGAGTACGGTATATTCAAGATGTGGCCTTACAATTGCGGTATAGAGTTTTTTTCATTACTTCTGGTGCTTTGTGATCGAAATATCTTGAAATTAGCCCTAGCATCATATTTGCTTTCTTACTGGCAGCTATGCACTGATCACTCATTTTTAGATTACATTTAATGATTACACCAAGAGCCTTTTCTGGTTTAACTTTATCGAGCTCCTGATCACGCATTTTGTACTTAAATTTTGGATTATTATCGCCAATATGCATAACCTTACATTTGTCTGTATTAAAAGACAACCATTTCTCACTTCAATCGATTAGTTTGTTTAGATTCTCCTGAATTGTATCACATTTTTCAGTGCATATTACTTTATTGCCAAGTTTTGTATAATCGCCTGCGAATTTTGCTACCTTTGACAAAAGATTGCCTTCTAAATCATTTACATATATGATGAAGAGCGTGGGTCCCCAGGACCGACCCTTGAGGCACACCACTAATTACATTTTGCCAATCAGATACTTCGCTTTTTAGAACAGCTCTTTGTTGTCGGTCTGAGAGCCATAGATGCTCTTCTATTCCATTTGCCCTTAATTTAGATATCAGCCGTTTATGAGGAACTTTATCAAATGCTTTTTGAAAATCCAAGTAAACACATCATATGATCAACGTAACTGTTGGAATCTGAGATTAACTGTGACATAGACTACATCATACTTGACTGGACACTCGCGACAATCGCTTACAGACGATATACATTTCAGTCCTATTGATTCCGCTGCTATGAGTGATGACAGATAATACTTCATTTATCAGTTCATATTCTACTTAGGACATTGTATTACATGTCTTTACAATCAGTAATGATTGCTGAACCATTGCTGAACCTAAAAAAATGAATTTACAACTTGTGCAAATAGTAAATTAACATAAAGATTACAAGAATGAGTGAAACCCGTGTGGGAGTTGTGTATAAAGCATATTGTTTATAGCAAAAATTTCAGGCAAATTCGCAATAATTTCTGAAATAAAGCATCACATATTGTGAAATCACCATTCCTGAATATGATTTGATTGTGATCAAATGCCATATTATCGTTATATCGGCTTGGGAATGAGTTTTTCACAACAATTCGTGGCGCGTAGCTGAGAAAGCTGAGCTGACTGTGATGGCGAGACGTTCGTTGGTCAGTCAGTCAGTCAGTCAGTCAGTCACCCACTGCTACTCGAACCAGACGGACGTGCTACTGAACTTCTAGCTGGACAAAGGACTCGTTTCAGCAGTAAGTATGCAACATTTGGTTATTGTAATGTTTGATTTATAAGATTTTAGGAACATTTCAGTACTAAATTCATATAAAACTTCCTGTATAAACTACGTAGAACGGTGTATGATGAAACTTTAGTAGCGGTCATTATTTGATCATGGCTACCATCACCACTGTTATGTATTTAAAAATGACCGTACGAATTTAACAAATAGATACATATCACGGTCATGGTCTAATCAAGTTAGTTAGACCATGATTGATGACCACGGTCACCTCAAAACATGGAATCCGTTAATTCAAAATTCGAATCTAGCTACCTACTCCACCCACCCATCAGGCATCCCCCCGCCACACACACACATGGGTAATAAAGTATGATAGTTTGCAACTTATCAATGTTGTTATATGTTAACTTGGTGCAGTCTAAATATTTTCTGGTTGTCTTCATCCAGTTAAAGTATTCACATTTGATTCTTCTCAGGATTTCCTTTAATAATTGGTAGACAAACACTCTTCCACTATGTCTTGTCTATAATGATTTTGTGGCAGCTTTTTGCTATTATTGAGCAGGTCAGGTTTGCCAAGCTTTGTGCCTTCATAATCATGTTATTCTTCTGTTCCTTAAATATATCCCCCTTGTCTGTTATTATAACACCTAAATACTTAATATTGTTAGTCACACGGATTCCCTCAATGTTCTCTGGTTTGTGTTCTGCGTTGTGTATGATTATTTAGCTTTTTTCTTTATTTATTTCCATGCCATATTCCTTGCTTATTTCCATCAGTGTTTTGATGTTATCACAAGCTTCTTGTAACGCTATTATAAGTCTCATGGAAAATGTTCATAAGCAGAAGAAGAAAAGTGCTTCCTCCATAACAGCTTGTTTTGTTGTTATGATCAGCTGATTCCGCAAGGCGAGTGGTTCTACTTGTGAGTGTGACCAGATTGCTATTCGTATCGCCGTCAAGCCAGGGAAAACGGAAATCATACCTAGTGTGACCGTAGCTTGAGGTGATGTTCATGCCTCTAGTAGTAAAACCATTTCTTGAAGAATTAAATAAATGAGTTTAAAGATAGTTGTGGAACCTGTACAGCCCTGTCTGATCCCATTTGCTACCTTCATTTCTGTGGTTAGGTCTTCAGTGATGCTGAGTTTTGTTATGTCATCTTGGTAGGTCTTAGCGAATGCAGTGATGATTAGTGGATGTATTTTGTATTTAATCAAGGCCTCTACTATTTTAGCTCTCTTCACTGAATCAAACGCCTTTGAGAAGTCAATAGATGTGATAATTAACGTTTTGTTTTCCCTGTAACTCATTTCTACACAATATTGAAGCATAAAGATGTTGTCTTCTATTCTTGCTCCTGAAGTGAAACCAGCTTGTACTATTTTTTGTTCTTCATTAATCCTAAAATGGTCTTAAATTTTGTTTCTGATTACAGCCATGAATATTTTATGTATGTACTTTGTTAGTGCAATTGGGCGGAGGTCCTTTGCTGTTGGTTTGGCTTTCTTGGGTATCATTATGGTATGTGATCTTCTCCATTCTTGTGGTATGTTTCCACTTTCCAGTACATTATTTAAGCATCTTGTATATACATACATCGGTATATACATACATACATACATATTTGATATGTTTAAATGCCATTATCTTGCTGTGTGAGTGCATACACACATGCATTAGGTTTTTTTTTTTTTTACATCCTTCGAACGAATAGATGCTACAGACTAGTAGGTAATATAACTATAGGAATTAATCTATTAATTTATCAATTTAATTGTATTTCTGAATTATTCTTTTTTTTTCGGATGATTTTTATTTTTATTTGTAAAATTTTTTGTTCACTTGTAATATGCTAACATTCACTGTCTTGCAGGGAGAGAAATATCGGTTAGTGCACAGAAAAATAAGAACACTGTCCTGCAGTATGCAGTAAGTATAACTCCCTTGCAGAAAAGGCACAAGTCACTGTCTGTGCAGGGGGAGAAATATCTTTGTTGCACAGAAGAAGAAAAAAAAACCGCCACTGTCTGCAGGTAGCAGTAAGTATAACTCCCTTGAAAAAAGAAAAGGCAGCAAGTCACTGTCTTGCAGGTGAAAAATATCTTTGTTGCACAGAAAAATAACACTGTCTGCAGTAGCAGTAAGTATAGGCTCTCCTTGAAGAAAAACACAAGTCACTGTCTTGCAGGGGGAGAAATATCTGTTGCACAGAAGAAAAAAAACAGTCTGCAGTAGC
>JAXIVD010002449.1:26280-60047 GCA_036785275.1 Cancer borealis
CGAAGAAGTGCAGCGTCGTCCTTGTTTCAGCCTTGTTAACACAAATACATGTCACACTACACTTACTCATAGCTCTGTACGCACGCACACCACTAACAATACTACATTAGTGCACAATAATACTGCAAGCAGGCATAATACTGAACGCACGCTCAACACTACATCTATGCACAACTCTGCACCAATAAGACAGGTAATGCCATGCCAAAGTATGTCTTATAAACAAAAAATATGCACAATTAATATACTCTCTGTCAATGTATGTGGTATTAAATCTTAGCTTCTATTGAAGGAATTTAATGAGCTCATAATGAAGTATGATATGTGAAATTAAGTGTGATGATGTTGACATGGGTAATGTAAGGGAAAAAATGGATGCTATGGGATTTGATATTGTATACAAAAATATATATGAAATGTGTAGATATAAGTCTGGTGGGTTGGCAATTGTTATTAAGAAAGATGTTTATTTTAAGTGGAAAGAAATGAAAAATACATATGATACGCTGTTGTCAATTACGATAGATGGTAGAAATGTGAACCAAGACAAGGATCTGATAGTTACAGCTGTGTACATATCTCCTCATTCAAGGTACGGTAAACCAGAACAATTTGAAGAAATGGATGACATGCTGCTTAATCACAATAATACTGATTACCATAATTTGTTGTGTGGAAACTTTAATGCTCATACGGGAACGATGAGGGATTACGTGGAGACAAACGATGGTCACAGTGACGAATTTGTTGGGATTGTTAGGGACATTTACACTGATTTAAATTATCTCGGGGTTTCTGTAGTTAGATGGAATAAGGATGTAACCAGTGATATAAATTCATACGGTAGGAAGTTAATTGAAAATTGTAAAAATAATTATGTATTTAATTTTAATGGGAGGATGGGAGATGACTGTGGGGTTGGAAGTGCTATTACTACTCACAACACAACTATGTTATTGGATCTCCTCTGTTAATGTGTTATGTCACACAATTTATGGTTTTGAATTTTGATGCACTATACTCCGATCTTCATTGTGGGTTGCATACACAGTTAAAATTTAATGTATTGTCAAGGTCGACAACAGCAACAACGCACGAGCGAGTGAACAGTGCTTAGTGTGATACGCCTGGAAAGTGGCGGGTAGAAAAACAAGGTGATTACGTCAGAAATATTGATGTAAATACAGTGAACGAGTTACTTGTAAGGGCGGATGAGTTGTCTGTTAATGACATAAGCATAGAAATTAAGCATATCCTAGTTGATCCTGCCAAAAAAGTGTTTACTAAGTTTGAAAGTAAAAAGTACATAAAAAAGAGTAACAATGCTAGCCTGAAAGGATATGATAATAAGAGTTGGAAGTGTAGAAAAGAATATCATAAAGCTAAACACAGATACAGTCTAAATAAAAGTAATATAAACTACAACAGTATGATTGAAAAAAGCAAAAAATATAAAAAAGAAATTAAAAGAATAAGAAATAAAGAGAAAACTGACACCTTGATAAAACTGAGAGAATTAAAAACTAAAGACTCCAAATCATACCTTAAAATATTAAAGGCAAATAAGAAAAATAATCAAATACCAATACAGCTGAATGACTTCTACGAACATTTCAAGTTACTAGCCAGTGACGATGTGGATTATGAAGACGAAAACATTGTGTATGAAGTTAGTCGTGACGCTACATCTATATTAAATGATCCTATAACTGTAGATGAAATAAACAAGAATATCAACAAATTAAAGAATAATAAGAGTCCTGGAAATGACATGATATTAAATGAGTATATCAAGTGCACGCAAGATGTGCTTTGCCCTTTGTATTTAAAGCTATTTAATAAAATCTTCGACAGTGGCGTTTTCCCTGTCGAGTGGCTCACTGCTACAATTAGCCTGTTCGCATTGAGCATTTTGATACCAGACAGCGCCAGATTTTGTTATTTTTGCCGGAAAATAAATACTTTTTGGGGCAAGTTTTACAAGCTTACACAGGTGTATTATTGCACATTAATGCGTATGAAATTTAAGTCTATTAAACTCATGATGTCCGACGGCATATGACATCGTTTAAGCCTCTATTCATAATTTCATATGATATTCTTAAGACAGCTTATATTTGTATCAAGGCAAGCAATTTGTCATTTTCTATTAATCTCAATGGGCATATACTGATACATACTTTCATTTGAATGTACCAAACAATAGGCAAATCCATGTAATGTATAGAAAATAAAATTTTGTGTCGCAGACTTAATTTTTTCCAGTACGACAACTACATCCTCGGCTACTGGCAGCAAACCACAACAAACACTAGCAGGCTACTCAGGGCAACTCCTAATGGCATTGTCAGCTACAAATGCTGTGGCAAGGGTTTATTAGAAGTAAAATGTATCCATAGTGATAAATACCAGTCTTTTTAACGGCACTTAGTATACTACGTCGTACGTCTGGCAGCGGTGCTGTTTTTGTTTTCTTCACTGATCATCTTCGTATATAAGACGTGACAGTGATTTCCAATATTTTTTAACACACTCAGATAAAATGTATAAGCCGAAATCAACATCCTTTTATTTTTACTGCTCATACTTACTGAAAAAACAATAATTACCTAATTGTAGCTTTATCTTATAATACAATTAACAAAGCCTTATCATGCACCAGTAAGTAAGAATAATAACATTAAGGTTATGTTTTTAATTTTAAATACACATGTGCAGTAATTCATGTCGTATTTTTTCTGCAGATCGGCTTCTAAATTAACTAAGTCACCCCTTTGCCCCGGAGAAGCGGAGAAAATTAAAAATTCTAACGCTGATAGGTGTCTACGACCCTAGCTGCGAACAGGCTAATTGTACCGCTGTATAAGAACAAAGGGGATTCCCGCGACCCTAATAACTATAGGGGCATCACACTATTGAGTTGTATGGGGAAGTTGTTTACATCTATATTGAATGATCGTTTAACACAGTATTCTGACAGCATGAACATTATCAGTGAAACACAGGCGGGATTCAGGCAGGATTATTCTACTTTAGATCATATGTTTTTATTAAAATGTATTATAGATATTTTCAAGTGGAAGAAGAAGAAATTATTTTGTTTGTTTATAGATTATAAAAAGGCGTTTGATTTAATATGGCGGGAAGGTTTATGATACAAACTTGTGAAGGAGAATATAAATGGCAAGATGTTTAATATAATACGTAATATGTACTCCAACATAAAATCATGTGTACTTTTGAATCAGGACATGCCAGATACGTTTTTATGTAATATAGGAGTGAGACAAGGAGAACATTTGTCACCTTTACTTTTTTCTTTTTATGTGAATGATTTAGAGGAACAACTATTAGAAAGACAGTGTAATTACATTGATTTTGGTGATAATTTAGTTAATTCTTATTTAAAGTTACTAGTGCTCATGTATGCAGACGATACAATTATAGTGAGTGACAGCGAGCAGGGAATGAAACAAGCATTGTTATCCTTAGATAGTTACTGTTAACGACTGGAGGTTAGAAGTTAACTGTAGTAAAACTAAAATTGTAGTGTTTAGTAGAGGAATGGTTCAAACTGGTAATTATGACTTTAAATTTGGTAGGGAAGCTATAGCAGTAGTTAGTGAATATAAGTACCTTAGTATAACCTTTAATTATAACGGTAGGTTTCGTAAAGGAGAATTAGAGCTAGTTGAACAGGCTAAAAGAGCAATGTATTCACTAGTTGGTACCTGTTGCAAGTTAGATTTATCAGTAGACGTCCAGATAGAAATGTATAATAGCATGGTTGTGCCAGTTGCTATTTATGGGGACACTATATCTTTAGAGAAATATAATTAATACAAACTAAGTTTCTAAAACATGTGTTATTTGTTCATAAGAATACAAGCAATGATATAGTATACGGGGAACTAAGGGTTTATCCAATGGATATTCAAATTAAATATAAATCAATTGGTTTTTGGTTACGGCTAATTAATGGTAAAAACACTAAATTGAGTTATTTAGTGTATAAATGTTTATTAGAACTTGATACATCTGGAATTTATTCGTCACCTTGGATAGCTTATGTTAAGAGCATATGTAATGATTGTGGTATGTCAGGCGCATGGTTAACGCAGTGTTAATAATCCAAACAGTTTTAAAAAGGCAATTGAAATAAGATTAAAAGACCAATGGATCACCATATGGAACACGAATTTGATAATGAAGAATATATGTAATAGTTATAGGATGTATAAAGTAGTGTATGTTATGGAAGAGCATTTGGTAAAATTATCAAAGAAAAATAGAATTATGTTAAGTAAATTACGAGCATGTAATAATAAACTACCCATTATCGAGGGAAGATATAGACATATTAGCAAGGCAGAATGAATTTGTAATATGTGTGAATATAACTGTTGGGGATGAATTCCATATGCTGTTTGTATGTCAAAATTAAAATATCGTTAGATTAAGGAATATGTATATTCCAGAATATTATAAAAATAGGCCATCTCTATACAAGTATGGTTTGGTGACGCAAACAACTAGTTGTAAGACACTAAGCAACCTAGCACTGTTTTTGCAGGCTGTGTTTAAAATTATGAGGTGAAGTAGTGAATGATGGCTTTTGTAGTAGATAGTTCAAGTTTGACGATATTTCCTGTGTTTGTTAAGTTTTTTGTTTCATTTAGGATCTGTGCTCCATACTTTTATTATAAAAGTCTGAGCAAAATAAATGTATTCTATTCTATTTTATTCTAGACACACACTTGAGGATTTGTCTCTCTTAATGCCCTCCACCAAACTGCCTTATCCCAGCTTCCCGTTTCCTTCACCACCGAGATATAATTACTCTTTTCTCCCCACTTTTTTATTTCCATTTCTTTCGTCCTATCTTCGGATCTACTATGTTCTCCTCTTAATACTTGGCGCTCCGTCCCTCCCCAACATACACAACACTGCTTGGAAGCTCATTGGTAACGTCTCGGCCAGTCACTCGGCAAGCTAGGATTTACGAGAGTGTTCACTCCTCTTATCAAATCCAGAAGATTAACACCTGTCAAATACTTTCTTTCTAAGTCTGAAACAATTTTCGCCGCAAATAGTGATTTCCCTGGTCTTTAGGTGATAGCATCTCTCTCTTCCTTATCCTCTCCACTTTCTCTCCATTTATACTGTGTTGCCAATGCTTGATGTTACCACGTATTGTTGACAATCAGTATTTCTACAGTGGTGTATGCCCGTGTACGCCGCCTCACCACAACACCAGACGGACACCCAGCCTACAAAGTGCGGGTGAAGCGATTAGTAAAGGTATGTGATTAGACTTGTTATAGGACGTGCTATAGGACGCTTAACATCTGATCTTTCACTAGTGTCTGATTGGGGCAGAGAAAATCTGGTTCTGTTCAATGCTTCAATGCTTCAATGCTTCTACAACTATCTACTCGACATAATCTTACAGACAACTATCCCCTCTTCTTCAATGACACTCAATTGTCCTTCTCCTTCACATTAAATACACTCGGTCTATCCTTTACTAAAAATCTAAACTGGCAGTTTCATATCTCTACTCTTGCTAAATCAGCTTCCATGAAATTAGGTTTCCTATGACGTCTGCGTCCATTTTTCTCTCCATCCTAGCTGCTTACTCTGTACAGAGGCCTTATCTACCTATGTATGGAGTATAGCTCTCATGTCTGAGGGACTACAACTCACACAGCTCTTTTAAACAGGGTGGTATCTAAAGCTTTTCGTCTCATCAACTCTCTTCTATTAACTACCTGTCTTGATTCTTTAAGTCACCGACGCAATGTTGCATCGTTATATCTTTTCTACCGCTGTTTTCATGCTGACTGCTCTTCTGAACTTGCTAACTGCATGGTCTCTACCCCTCCCGCGGCCTTCCTGCACAAAACTTTCTACTTCTTCTCATCCTTATTCTGTCTATCTTCCTAATGCAAGAGTTAACCTGTATCTTCACTCTTTTATCCCTTACACTGATAAACTCTGAAACTCTCTTCCTTTGTTTTGTTTTTCCACCTGCCTATGACTTAAACTTTTACAAAAGAGGAGTGTCAAGACATCTCTAATGTTAATGGGACCTCCACCCCTTGCTTTTATTCCTCCTACTTACTTCTTTACAGGGTCTGGCGACAAGCAGGATGTTTTTTTTACGTATATATGTTGTCCCTTGTCCTGTACCTTATTAATGTAAAAAAAAAAGAAGAAAAAAAAAAGCTTAGTCGTAATATGCTTGCTTGTTAATGATTAATATTCCTCGCTCGCACCTACTCCAAAATAACAAGAAGCAAGACTGAAGCTTTTCCTTATCGTCTGGCTATCCTGTCGAGGCTAGAGAGTCACATATATCCTACAATCTATTTTAAGATAATTATTGAAGCATTAACATTACATATGTAAGCTGGACACGTTGTCGTCTTTCAGTTGTTATAGAATTTCCTGTATTTATTTTATTTAGATAAATGCTGTAAGAACATAAAAGTATGAATGTGCTTTATGGTCGTATGTAGTAAAACTTTCATTACATATATAAGTTTCCTGCTACCCCTTTGGTTTGTTTTTATACGAGTTCTTATGGCAAATGATGAAGAGGATTTTCGAAGTATCGTTCATTAGAATTTTACATTGGTTAATGACTAAATCATATGGAAACACCACTCGAATTGTCCTTGATGCTTCGGGTAACTCGTCCTTAGACCCTAACACATATTGTTCTTTGCTTTTTGCCTCTAATATGGGCATTACTTGGTAGCAAGATACCAACAGATGCTAGAAAATATCGCTCGTGTGACAAGAGCGATATTTTCTGGCATATTTTTCTATCCTGTTAACAAATGATGGCCATAGTGGTGGCAAAAACGTGCGATTAGTCACATGGTCGATTGGGCTGTCAGCATCTTCCATTGGCATCGTCTTGCTACCAAAGCAAACAATGGATCGAGAGAGACGACGTTGCCTTGCTGCAATTGGCATCAATTTGTGTATTTTGGCATATTATTTGTCAAGAAAATGCCTCTGCACTCGCTCCTGGCTACGAAGAAGGGAGACCAAGAGCATATAGTATAGATTGATGAGGGAATTGAGCCCAAAAGAATTTTACTTGTGGTAAAATCAAATACAATTCACATATATATATATATATATATATATATATATATATATATATATATATATATATATATATATATATATATATATATATATATGGAAGGGTGGAGGGAGAAACACCAGGGTGGTGTTAGGAAGTTTATTTGTCTAGACAAATAAACTCCCTAACACCACCCTGGTGTTTTTCTTTCCACCCTGCCATCAATCTGTCGTTAATGAATCAATATATATATATATATATATATATATATATATATATATATATATATATATATATATATATATTGTCATGCCCCCCCACTCCAACAACAAACTTATCTTTTTCCTCTCGTTCTTGACGTTACACTTTAAAGGCAAATGAATTTAAAATGAATGAGTAGGAAACTTAATTACCAGGTTCAAAAGGGGGATTTCAGAAATAAAGTTAAAAAAACAAAACAAGTAAATAAATTACACTAGATTTATTTACAAGTTAATATTTATATACACAACGGAAATTTAATTAAAAAAGGATGATCTGTCTACCAGAAGGGTAGTTAATTACAATGAAAGTAATTAATTAAAAGAGAAACAAATACAAAAATATACAAGATCACGAGTATTCTACAATAAACCACTTCACCTCACACAAACACCAAACAAATAAACACCAAACAAATAAACACCAAACAAATAAACACCAAACACCTAAGTTAATTGATTGAGGCACAGATCGGGAAATAAAAACACCAACACCAACACAAACACAAACACAAACACAAAAACCAAACACAAACACAAACACACACAAATAAATATACATTATAATGAGAGAAAGAGACGCGAGCCAGAGTAAAAACACTCAAATACCCAAACCCAGAAAAAAAGGAATGGATAAAAAAACCCAAACTTATTTCACTCCCTTACGTTACTAAAACAACCCCCACCCAAAAAGGGGAAGAAAAATAGATGATGGGTAAAAAATGCGCGAAGCAAACTCAAACAAATACCCACATCAAAAACCCAGTAACGTAAGAAGCAAAAAAAGTAAAAACACATAACACTGGCTTCACTCTCAATCTCCAATTAAAACACACACACGTACTCACCCCATACCCTTGGACACCACTCCAACGTGACCTCTCCTTCCTGCGCGGTGACCTAGACTAGACTCTCGAGGCGAGCGATGACCTCCCTATATAGCCGCCCCCCACGCTACACAAAGCTGCCCCCGGGACATCTATGCAACTCGGTGTGAAAAATACTTAAATACAAAGGAAACTACCCTTTAACTTATATAACTTAACATTATATTTACATCAAAACATAGCAGATAGAAGTACGAATATATAACCGAAATTACAACACGCTCGCTCTTTTGACGACAATCTTAGAGCTAAAAAAGTGTAAAACGGGTTATAGCGTTACATAACCTATCTTAAAAATACAATAAAAATATAATGACATGAAATTAAAATAGTAGTTCCCAATATAAAACATGATAGTGGAAATATACAACTTTCTTCATCTCCATCGCGTCAAAGACGATGCATGAGATAATCACAGCATTCACCACTTCACATCTCCTTCTTCAAATATATACAAAACAATTTAACAGCATATTTATAAAACTAAGCTTACAGTAACAAAATTAACAAAAAATATGTGACCATCTTAGGGCAACATGAAAACGGTTGGAATCCCTCCTCGGGAGCCTCGCTTGACCTAGGCTGGGTAGGAAAATTCCACTCCTCCAGACAAAATGGTGGCAATTACAAAATGAACAAATGTTTCTCCGTCACGGATAAGCTATGTCCGTGACAGTCCTCCCTACCAAAAAGAAAAGAAAATGGGTGGGGAGAAAAGATACCGCACATTTTCTTTAGTTGCAGACTTAACGTGCAAAAATTGAACGACGACCTGGAGTAGACACCACATAGTTGGTATCACTCACTTTCTTGTGCACCTCGAACGGTACCCGAAACTTGGCTTCAAAAGGATCCCCCTGATGCGGCAGGAGTACTAAGACTCTGTCGCCTGGAGCGAATTCCCGTTGCACTGCTCTCTTTCCCTTGTCAAACCAATGCTTAGCACGGGTCTGAGACTCGTCTAGATGTTCGGCTGCTAACTGCCAACAACGTAAAAGCTTGTGCCTAACCCCTCCTATCCACTCCAACAAGCTGAACTCTCTCTGGTCTGCTCCCAACAACGAATCCTTAATATGGGTCAGAGGACCTCTCACCTGGTGGGCAAATATTAATTCGAAAGGACTGAAACCAGTACTCTCTGTAGGGGAGTCTCTCAACACAAACAAGACATAGGGAAGATTGTCATCCCAGTCAGTATCAAACTGAAGAGCAAACTTGTGCAGGATGCTTTTCAGAGTTTGGTGGCTACGCTCCACCACACCTTGAGTCTGGGGGTGGTAAGGACTGCTCACGGAGTGCATAATTCCTAGAGAGTTACAAAAGTTGTCAAAAATCCTACCACAAAAATAACTGGCACCATCTGTCTGCACCTTACATGGGACTCCGAAAAAGGAGAAAAACATTGTTAAATTTCTACAAATTGCCTCCGCTGTAATCCTTCTAAGAGGTACAGCGTTAACATACCTAGATGCTGCGTCAACCATGGTGAGAAGATACTCATTCCCTCTCTTGGATTTCTTTAGTGGGCCAACGACGTCCACTTGGATGGTGGGGAATGGTTCCGGTAGGTGAGGAACCTTGACCAGAGGAACCGGTTTGATTTTCTGGTTCGTCTTCCCCATGCGTTGGCAGATCAGACACTCCTTACAATGCCTGGCCACCTCTGCCCGAATCCCTGGCCAGAAGTACAAACGGGTTAACTTCCCGAGCGTCTTCCTGACCCCCAAATGTCCGGCAAAACGTCCATCATGGGCCATCTCCAGCAGGGCCTGACGGTACTGGACCGGCACCACCAGTTGCTCCACTGAGGCCCACGCGGCATCCTCCTTCTGGAAGGTGGGCGGCAGCCACCTCCTAAACAGTACCCCCTCTTTAAGGAAGTACATGGTAGTCGGCGCGACATCCCTCTGCTGCGTCAGCGCCTGCTCCATCATGGTCGTCAAACTCTCGTCCTCCCTCTGCGCGGTGATCAAGGCCTCCCTCCCCTGGCGCACATTACCTGAGGACAAACAAAGACCGGCCGAAAGAGGCTCGGCAAACAGGGATGAAATATCGAGATCCACGACTTCATCATCTTGGGTGGAACTCTGGGGAACTGGGGACTCTGGAGTTTGGGCTCTTGTACTCATACTGCGTGTCACAGCACAAAAAGGGAAAACATTGGGCATATTGGCTTCCAGTTGTTTTAAATCTGCAGCGGCACTAGGCTCTTCCTGCAGGACCGGAGGAGGGGTTCCTCCCATTCTTTCCCCGGCCAAATCATTGCCTAAAATTATGTCCACACCTTGGACTGGCAACTCAGGCAAAACAGCAACTGGAGCCTCACCCTGAAAACAGTCAGAATCTAGGTGGATCCAAAGGTGCAGAATTACGGCCCCCAATGGAAGACAAGATTACCCATTCTCCTGTTTTCTCTCCAGTAGTCACCCCTGCCCTTAGCAAGGTCTGTAACGCTCCCGAGTCCCTAAGAATATTCACGGGGCGAGTTACCCCGCCACCGGTTACAGACCCCCTCGAAACAAAAGCCTTATATCCAGCGTCCGGCTGGACCGCCTTGTCTCCAGTAGTAGTGAAGTGTCCTCCCCCTCCTGGAGAAGGGAACACACAACCCACTGGCATTGTCTCCACCTCCGGGGACTGCTGAGTGGCCAACACTGCCTTCGCCGGCTCCTTAGGCTGGAGCCTGCGCCAGCAATAATCTGCCTTATGTCCGGTCTTCCCACAAAACGAACAATTAAATACTTCCCTCTGCCGACCTGGCGGCGCGGGCTTCGAAATACCCTTGCCTTGAGGGGTAGGGTCAAGGTGGCGCTGGTGCGCTCCCTTCCCTTTATATTGGGGGAAGCTGGATCCCCCACCACCTGGACGGAAGCCAGACATGTAGCTGTCTTTCTTGGCTAAGGCATAGTTGTCTGCAATCCCAGCAGCTTCCTCTGCCGTGGTGATGTTTCTCTGAGCCAAGTGAGATGCTACGTCTCTGTCCACGATCTGTACAAATGCCTCAATCAACACTAACTCTACTAGCTGGTCATAAGACTCTGCGTTCTTTGACCGGCACCAACTCACAAAAGCCTCACGCTTCGCCCTAGCCAACTCCAAATGACTTTGTTCAGGGTTCTTTCTCAGAGCCCTAAACTTTTGCCTATAAGCCTCAGGCACCAGAGAATAAACCTGAAGGACCTGCTTTTTATCCTTTTCATAGGAGCAAGCGTCCGTATCACTCAGCGCCATATACGCTTTCAGTGCCTTACCCTTGAAGCTTTGCTGCAAAAGCAAGGTCCACTGATCTCTGGGCCATGAGAGACGAATGGCAAGCCTCTCAAAGCTGTTGAAGAAGGTGTCTACACACCCTTCATTAAAAGTGGGTATAAGCCTAATGTCCTTCCCCAAATCAAATATAGGAGCACTGGAGCCGTTATCCCTAGCTGCCCCTAACTCAGCTAAGCGCACCTGAGTTTCGGCAAGCCTCAACTATAGCTCCAGTCGCCTAATTTCTGGGTCAACCTGGGGTTCCCTGAGCCCCTCGCCCATCCTATCACCTTCAGTCTCCGAGTGGAGAGATTCACTCTCGACCCCAACCAAACTGATCTGTTAAAGCACCAAGCTAACAAGGTCTGCTTTCAACAGTTGGTAACAGTCTGTAGCCCCTAAATGGGTAGCGATTAACCGTAACTCAGGTACTGTTAATCCGCCTACTTCTTCGGGCGTTGGCTGGTTACCCACAAAACTCGCCGCGTCTTCGTCAGTCACGATACGCATGATGCCGAAAGACCGCGATAAACACAAACATAATGGCTTATGTAGTCACTCGTGATCCTGGCGAGGTCGCCACTGTCATGCCCCCAACTCAACAACAAACTTATCTTTTTCCTCTCGTTCTTGACGTTACACTTTAAAGGCAAATGAATTTAAAATGAATGAGGAGGAAACTTAATTACCAGGTTCGAAAGGGGGATTTCAGAAATAAAGTTAAAAAATAACAAGTAAACAAACTACACTAGATTTATTTACAAGTTAATATTTATATACACAACGGAATTTTAATTCAAAAAGGATGATCTGTCTACCAGAAGGATAGTTAATTACAATGAAAGTAATTAATTAAAAGAGAAACAAATACAAAAATACACAAGATCACGAGTATTCTACAATAAACCACTTCATCTCACACAAACACCAAACAAATATACACCAAACAAATAAATACCAAACAAATAAACACCAAACACCTAAGTTAATTGATTGAGGCACAGGTCGGGAAATAAAAACACCAACACCAACACAAACACAAACACAAACACAAAAACCAAACACAAAAACAAACACACACAAATAAATATATATTATAATTGGAGAGAGAGACGCGAGCCAGAGTAAAAACACTCAAATACCCAAACCCAGAAAAAAAGGAATGGATAAAAAAACCCAAACTTATTTCACTCCCTTACGTTACTAAAACAACCCCCACCCAAAAAGGGGAAGAAAAATAGATGATGGGTAAAAAATGCGCGAAGCAAACTCAAACAAATACCCACATCAAAAACCCAGTAACGTAAGAAGCAAAAAAAGTAAAAACACATAACACTGGCTTCACTCTCAATCTCCAATTAAAACACACACACGTACTCACCCCATACCCTTGGACACCACTCCAACGTGACCTCTCCTTCCTGCGCGGTGACCTAGACTAGACTCTCGAGGCGAGCGATGACCTCCCTATATAGCCGCCCCCCACGCTACACAAAGCTGCCCCCGGGACATCTATGCAACTCGGTGTGAAAAATACTTAAATACAAAGGAAACTACCCTTTAACTTATCTAACTTAACATTATATTTACATCAAAACATAGCAGATAGAAGTACGAATATATAACCGAAATTACAACACGCTCGCTCTTTTGACGACAATCTTAGAGCTAAAAAAGTGTAAAACGGGTTATAGCGTTACGTAACCTATCTTAAAAATACAATAAAAATATAATGACATGAAATTAAAATAGTAGTTCCCAATATAAAACATGATAGTGGAAATATACAACTTTCTTCATCTCCATCGCGTCAAAGACGATGCATGAGATAATCACAGCATTCACCACTTCACATCTCCTTCTTCAAATATATACAAAACAATTTAACAGCATATTTATAAAACTAAGCTTACAGTAACAAAATTAACAAAAAATATGTGACCATCTTAGGGCAACATGAAAACGGTTGGAATCCCTCCTCGGGAGCCTCGCTTGACCTAGGCTGGGTAGGAAAATTCCACTCCTCCAGACAAAATGGTGGCAATTACAAAATGAACAAATGTTTCTCCGTCACGGATAAGCTATGTCCGTGACAGTCCTCCCTACCAAAAAGAAAAGAAAATGGGTGGGGAGAAAAGATACCGCACATTTTCTTTAGTTGCAGACTTAACGTGCAAAAATTGAACGACGACCTGGAGTAGACACCACATAGTTGGTATCACTCACTTTCTTGTGCACCTCGAACGGTACCCGAAACTTGGCTTCAAAAGGATCCCCCTGATGCGGCAGGAGTACTAAGACTCTGTCGCCTGGAGCGAATTCCCGTTGCACTGCTCTCTTTCCCTTGTCAAACCAATGCTTAGCACGGGTCTGAGACTCGTCTAGATGTTCGGCTGCTAACTGCCAACAACGTAAAAGCTTGTGCCTAACCCCTCCTATCCACTCCAACAAGCTGAACTCTCTCTGGTCTGCTCCCAACAACGAATCCTTAATATGGGTCAGAGGACCTCTCACCTGGTGGGCAAATATTAATTCGAAAGGACTGAAACCAGTACTCTCTGTAGGGGAGTCTCTCAACACAAACAAGACATAGGGAAGATTGTCATCCCAGTCAGTATCAAACTGAAGAGCAAACTTGTGCAGGATGCTTTTCAGAGTTTGGTGGCTACGCTCCACCACACCTTGAGTCTGGGGGTGGTAAGGACTGCTCACGGAGTGCATAATTCCTAGAGAGTTACAAAAGTTGTCAAAAATCCTACCACAAAAATAACTGGCACCATCTGTCTGCACCTTACATGGGACTCCGAAAAAGGAGAAAAACATTGTTAAATTTCTACAAATTGCCTCCGCTGTAATCCTTCTAAGAGGTACAGCGTTAACATATCTAGATGCTGCGTCAACCATGGTGAGAAGATACTCATTCCCTCTCTTGGATTTCTTTAGTGGGCCAACGACGTCCACTTGGATGGTGGGGAATGGTTCCGGTAGGTGAGGAACCTTGACCAGAGGAACCGGTTTGATTTTCTGGTTCGTCTTCCCCATGCGTTGGCAGATCAGACACTCCTTACAATGCCTGGCCACCTCTGCCCGAATCCCTGGCCAGAAGTACAAACGGGTTAACTTCCCGAGCGTCTTCCTGACCCCCAAATGTCCGGCAAAACGTCCATCATGGGCCATCTCCAGCAGGGCCTGACGGTACTGGACCGGCACCACCAGTTGCTCCACTGAGGCCCACGCGGCATCCTCCTTCTGGAAGGTGGGCGGCAGCCACCTCCTAAACAGTACCCCCTCTTTAAGGAAGTACATGGTAGTCGGCGCGACATCCCTCTGCTGCGTCAGCGCCTGCTCCATCATGGTCGTCAAACTCTCGTCCTCCCTCTGCGCGGTGATCAAGGCCTCCCTCCCCTGGCGCACATTACCTGAGGACAAACAAAGACCGGCCGAAAGAGGCTCGGCAAACAGGGATGAAATATCGAGATCCACGACTTCATCATCTTGGGTGGAACTCTGGGGAACTGGGGACTCTGGAGTTTGGGCTCTTGTACTCATACTGCGTGTCACAGCACAAAAAGGGAAAACATTGGGCATATTGGCTTCCAGTTGTTTTAAATCTGCAGCGGCACTAGGCTCTTCCTGCAGGACCGGAGGAGGGGTTCCTCCCATTCTTTCCCCGGCCAAATCATTGCCTAAAATTATGTCCACACCTTGGACTGGCAACTCAGGCAAAACAGCAACTGGAGCCTCACCCTGAAAACAGTCAGAATCTAGGTGGATCCAAAGGTGCAGAATTACGGCCCCCAATGGAAGACAAGATTACCCATTCTCCTGTTTTCTCTCCAGTAGTCACCCCTGCCCTTAGCAAGGTCTGTAACGCTCCCGAGTCCCTAAGAATATTCACGGGGCGAGTTACCCCGCCACCGGTTACAGACCCCCTCGAAACAAAAGCCTTATATCCAGCGTCCGGCTGGACCGCCTTGTCTCCAGTAGTAGTGAAGTGTCCTCCCCCTCCTGGAGAAGGGAACACACAACCCACTGGCATTGTCTCCACCTCCGGGGACTGCTGAGTGGCCAACACTGCCTTCGCCGGCTCCTTAGGCTGGAGCCTGCGCCAGCAATAATCTGCCTTATGTCCGGTCTTCCCACAAAACGAACAATTAAATACTTCCCTCTGCCGACCTGGCGGCGCGGGCTTCGAAATACCCTTGCCTTGAGGGGTAGGGTCAAGGTGGCGCTGGTGCGCTCCCTTCCCTTTATATTGGGGGAAGCTGGATCCCCCACCACCTGGACGGAAGCCAGACATGTAGCTGTCTTTCTTGGCTAAGGCATAGTTGTCTGCAATCCCAGCAGCTTCCTCTGCCGTGGTGATGTTTCTCTGAGCCAAGTGAGATGCTACGTCTCTGTCCACGATCTGTACAAATGCCTCAATCAACACTAACTCTACTAGCTGGTCATAAGACTCTGCGTTCTTTGACCGGCACCAACTCACAAAAGCCTCACGCTTCGCCCTAGCCAACTCCAAATGACTTTGTTCAGGGTTCTTTCTCAGAGCCCTAAACTTTTGCCTATAAGCCTCAGGCACCAGAGAATAAACCTGAAGGACCTGCTTTTTATCCTTTTCATAGGAGCAAGCGTCCGTATCACTCAGCGCCATATACGCTTTCAGTGCCTTACCCTTGAAGCTTTGCTGCAAAAGCAAGGTCCACTGATCTCTGGGCCATGAGAGACGAATGGCAAGCCTCTCAAAGCTGTTGAAGAAGGTGTCTACACACCCTTCATTAAAAGTGGGTATAAGCCTAATGTCCTTCCCCAAATCAAATATAGGAGCACTGGAGCCGTTATCCCTAGCTGCCCCTAACTCAGCTAAGCGCACCTGAGTTTCGGCAAGCCTCAACTATAGCTCCAGTCGCCTAATTTCTGGGTCAACCTGGGGTTCCCTGAGCCCCTCGCCCATCCTATCACCTTCAGTCTCCGAGTGGAGAGATTCACTCTCGACCCCAACCAAACTGATCTGTTAAAGCACCAAGCTAACAAGGTCTGCTTTCAACAGTTGGTAACAGTCTGTAGCCCCTAAATGGGTAGCGATTAACCGTAACTCAGGTACTGTTAATCCGCCTACTTCTTCGGGCGTTGGCTGGTTACCCACAAAACTCGCCGCGTCTTCGTCAGTCACGATACGCATGATGCCGAAAGACCGCGATAAACACAAACATAATGGCTTATGTAGTCACTCGTGATCCTGGCGAGGTCGCCACTGTCATGCCCCCAACTCAACAACAAACTTATCTTTTTCCTCTCGTTCTTGACGTTACACTTTAAAGGCAAATGAATTTAAAATGAATGAGGAGGAAACTTAATTACCAGGTTCGAAAGGGGGATTTCAGAAATAAAGTTAAAAAATAACAAGTAAACAAACTACACTAGATTTATTTACAAGTTAATATTTATATACACAACGGAATTTTAATTCAAAAAGGATGATCTGTCTACCAGAAGGATAGTTAATTACAATGAAAGTAATTAATTAAAAGAGAAACAAATACAAAAATACACAAGATCACGAGTATTCTACAATAAACCACTTCATCTCACACAAACACCAAACAAATATACACCAAACAAATAAATACCAAACAAATAAACACCAAACACCTAAGTTAATTGATTGAGGCACAGGTCGGGAAATAAAAACACCAACACCAACACAAACACAAACACAAACACAAAAACCAAACACAAAAACAAACACACACAAATAAATATATATTATAATTGGAGAGAGAGACGCGAGCCAGAGTAAAAACACTCAAATACCCAAACCCAGAAAAAAAGGAATGGATAAAAAAACCCAAACTTATTTCACTCCCTTACGTTACTAAAACAACCCCCACCCAAAAAGGGGAAGAAAAATAGATGATGGGTAAAAAATGCGCGAAGCAAACTCAAACAAATACCCACATCAAAAACCCAGTAACGTAAGAAGCAAAAAAAGTAAAAACACATAACACTGGCTTTACTCTCAATCTCCAATTAAAACACACACACGTACTCACCCCATACCCTTGGACACCACTCCAACGTGACCTCTCCTTCCTGCGCGGTGACCTAGACTAGACTCTCGAGGCGAGCGATGACCTCCCTATATAGCCGCCCCCCACGCTACACAAAGCTGCCCCCGGGACATCTATGCAACTCGGTGTGAAAAATACTTAAATACAAAGGAAACTACCCTTTAACTTATCTAACTTAACATTATATTTACATCAAAACATAGCAGATAGAAGTACGAATATATAACCGAAATTACAACACGCTCGCTCTTTTGACGACAATCTTAGAGCTAAAAAAGTGTAAAACGGGTTATAGCGTTACGTAACCTATCTTAAAAATACAATAAAAATATAATGACATGAAATTAAAATAGTAGTTCCCAATATAAAACATGATAGTGGAAATATACAACTTTCTTCATCTCCATCGCGTCAAAGACGATGCATGAGATAATCACAGCATTCACCACTTCACATCTCCTTCTTCAAATATATACAAAACAATTTAACAGCATATTTATAAAACTAAGCTTACAGTAACAAAATTAACAAAAAATATGTGACCATCTTAGGGCAACATGAAAACGGTTGGAATCCCTCCTCGGGAGCCTCGCTTGACCTAGGCTGGGTAGGAAAATTCCACTCCTCCAGACAAAATGGTGGCAATTACAAAATGAACAAATGTTTCTCCGTCACGGATAAGCTATGTCCGTGACAGTCCTCCCTACCAAAAAGAAAAGAAAATGGGTGGGGAGAAAAGATACCGCACATTTTCTTTAGTTGCAGACTTAACGTGCAAAAATTGAACGACGACCTGGAGTAGACACCACATAGTTGGTATCACTCACTTTCTTGTGCACCTCGAACGGTACCCGAAACTTGGCTTCAAAAGGATCCCCCTGATGCGGCAGGAGTACTAAGACTCTGTCGCCTGGAGCGAATTCCCGTTGCACTGCTCTCTTTCCCTTGTCAAACCAATGCTTAGCACGGGTCTGAGACTCGTCTAGATGTTCGGCTGCTAACTGCCAACAACGTAAAAGCTTGTGCCTAACCCCTCCTATCCACTCCAACAAGCTGAACTCTCTCTGGTCTGCTCCCAACAACGAATCCTTAATATGGGTCAGAGGACCTCTCACCTGGTGGGCAAATATTAATTCGAAAGGACTGAAACCAGTACTCTCTGTAGGGGAGTCTCTCAACACAAACAAGACATAGGGAAGATTGTCATCCCAGTCAGTATCAAACTGAAGAGCAAACTTGTGCAGGATGCTTTTCAGAGTTTGGTGGCTACGCTCCACCACACCTTGAGTCTGGGGGTGGTAAGGACTGCTCACGGAGTGCATAATTCCTAGAGAGTTACAAAAGTTGTCAAAAATCCTACCACAAAAATAACTGGCACCATCTGTCTGCACCTTACATGGGACTCCGAAAAAGGAGAAAAACATTGTTAAATTTCTACAAATTGCCTCCGCTGTAATCCTTCTAAGAGGTACAGCGTTAACATACCTAGATGCTGCGTCAACCATGGTGAGAAGATACTCATTCCCTCTCTTGGATTTCTTTAGTGGGCCAACGACGTCCACTTGGATGGTGGGGAATGGTTCCGGTAGGTGAGGAACCTTGACCAGAGGAACCGGTTTGATTTTCTGGTTCGTCTTCCCCATGCGTTGGCAGATCAGACACTCCTTACAATGCCAGGCCACCTCTGCCCGAATCCCTGGCCAGAAGTACAAACGGGTTAACTTCCCGAGCGTCTTCCTGACCCCCAAATGTCCGGCAAAACGTCCATCATGGGCCATCTCCAGCAGGGCCTGACGGTACTGGACCGGCACCACCAGTTGCTCCACTGAGGCCCACGCGGCATCCTCCTTCTGGAAGGTGGGCGGCAGCCACCTCCTAAACAGTACCCCCTCTTTAAGGAAGTACATGGTAGTCGGCGCGACATCCCTCTGCTGCGTCAGCGCCTGCTCCATCATGGTCGTCAAACTCTCGTCCTCCCTCTGCGCGGTGATCAAGGCCTCCCTCCCCTGGCGCACATTACCTGAGGACAAACAAAGACCGGCCGAAAGAGGCTCGGCAAACAGGGATGAAATATCGAGATCCACGACTTCATCATCTTGGGTGGAACTCTGGGGAACTGGGGACTCTGGAGTTTGGGCTCTTGTACTCATACTGCGTGTCACAGCACAAAAAGGGAAAACATTGGGCATATTGGCTTCCAGTTGTTTTAAATCTGCAGCGGCACTAGGCTCTTCCTGCAGGACCGGAGGAGGGGTTCCTCCCATTCTTTCCCCGGCCAAATCATTGCCTAAAATTATGTCCACACCTTGGACTGGCAACTCAGGCAAAACAGCAACTGGAGCCTCACCCTGAAAACAGTCAGAATCTAGGTGGATCCAAAGGTGCAGAATTACGGCCCCCAATGGAAGACAAGATTACCCATTCTCCTGTTTTCTCTCCAGTAGTCACCCCTGCCCTTAGCAAGGTCTGTAACGCTCCCGAGTCCCTAAGAATATTCACGGGGCGAGTTACCCCGCCACCGGTTACAGACCCCCTCGAAACAAAAGCCTTATATCCAGCGTCCGGCTGGACCGCCTTGTCTCCAGTAGTAGTGAAGTGTCCTCCCCCTCCTGGAGAAGGGAACACACAACCCACTGGCATTGTCTCCACCTCCGGGGACTGCTGAGTGGCCAACACTGCCTTCGCCGGCTCCTTAGGCTGGAGCCTGCGCCAGCAATAATCTGCCTTATGTCCGGTCTTCCCACAAAACGAACAATTAAATACTTCCCTCTGCCGACCTGGCGGCGCGGGCTTCGAAATACCCTTGCCTTGAGGGGTAGGGTCAAGGTGGCGCTGGTGCGCTCCCTTCCCTTTATATTGGGGGAAGCTGGATCCCCCACCACCTGGACGGAAGCCAGACATGTAGCTGTCTTTCTTGGCTAAGGCATAGTTGTCTGCAATCCCAGCAGCTTCCTCTGCCGTGGTGATGTTTCTCTGAGCCAAGTGAGATGCTACGTCTCTGTCCACGATCTGTACAAATGCCTCAATCAACACTAACTCTACTAGCTGGTCATAAGACTCTGCGTTCTTTGACCGGCACCAACTCACAAAAGCCTCACGCTTCGCCCTAGCCAACTCCAAATGACTTTGTTCAGGGTTCTTTCTCAGAGCCCTAAACTTTTGCCTATAAGCCTCAGGCACCAGAGAATAAACCTGAAGGACCTGCTTTTTATCCTTTTCATAGGAGCAAGCGTCCGTATCACTCAGCGCCATATACGCTTTCAGTGCCTTACCCTTGAAGCTTTGCTGCAAAAGCAAGGTCCACTGATCTCTGGGCCATGAGAGACGAATGGCAAGCCTCTCAAAGCTGTTGAAGAAGGTGTCTACACACCCTTCATTAAAAGTGGGTATAAGCCTAATGTCCTTCCCCAAATCAAATATAGGAGCACTGGAGCCGTTATCCCTAGCTGCCCCTAACTCAGCTAAGCGCACCTGAGTTTCGGCAAGCCTCAACTATAGCTCCAGTCGCCTAATTTCTGGGTCAACCTGGGGTTCCCTGAGCCCCTCGCCCATCCTATCACCTTCAGTCTCCGAGTGGAGAGATTCACTCTCGACCCCAACCAAACTGATCTGTTAAAGCACCAAGCTAACAAGGTCTGCTTTCAACAGTTGGTAACAGTCTGTAGCCCCTAAATGGGTAGCGATTAACCGTAACTCAGGTACTGTTAATCCGCCTACTTCTTCGGGCGTTGGCTGGTTACCCACAAAACTCGCCGCGTCTTCGTCAGTCACGATACGCATGATGCCGAAAGACCGCGATAAACACAAACATAATGGCTTATGTAGTCACTCGTGATCCTGGCGAGGTCGCCACTGTCATGCCCCCAACTCAACAACAAACTTATCTTTTTCCTCTCGTTCTTGACGTTACACTTTAAAGGCAAATGAATTTAAAATGAATGAGGAGGAAACTTAATTACCAGGTTCGAAAGGGGGATTTCAGAAATAAAGTTAAAAAATAACAAGTAAACAAACTACACTAGATTTATTTACAAGTTAATATTTATATACACAACGGAATTTTAATTCAAAAAGGATGATCTGTCTACCAGAAGGATAGTTAATTACAATGAAAGTAATTAATTAAAAGAGAAACAAATACAAAAATACACAAGATCACGAGTATTCTACAATAAACCACTTCATCTCACACAAACACCAAACAAATATACACCAAACAAATAAATACCAAACAAATAAACACCAAACACCTAAGTTAATTGATTGAGGCACAGGTCGGGAAATAAAAACACCAACACCAACACAAACACAAACACAAACACAAAAACCAAACACAAAAACAAACACACACAAATAAATATATATTATAATTGGAGAGAGAGACGCGAGCCAGAGTAAAAACACTCAAATACCCAAACCCAGAAAAAAAGGAATGGATAAAAAAACCCAAACTTATTTCACTCCCTTACGTTACTAAAACAACCCCCACCCAAAAAGGGGAAGAAAAATAGATGATGGGTAAAAAATGCGCGAAGCAAACTCAAACAAATACCCACATCAAAAACCCAGTAACGTAAGAAGCAAAAAAAGTAAAAACACATAACACTGGCTTCACTCTCAATCTCCAATTAAAACACACACACGTACTCACCCCATACCCTTGGACACCACTCCAACGTGACCTCTCCTTCCTGCGCGGTGACCTAGACTAGACTCTCGAGGCGAGCGATGACCTCCCTATATAGCCGCCCCCCACGCTACACAAAGCTGCCCCCGGGACATCTATGCAACTCGGTGTGAAAAATACTTAAATACAAAGGAAACTACCCTTTAACTTATCTAACTTAACATTATATTTACATCAAAACATAGCAGATAGAAGTACGAATATATAACCGAAATTACAACACGCTCGCTCTTTTGACGACAATCTTAGAGCTAAAAAAGTGTAAAACGGGTTATAGCGTTACGTAACCTATCTTAAAAATACAATAAAAATATAATGACATGAAATTAAAATAGTAGTTCCCAATATAAAACATGATAGTGGAAATATACAACTTTCTTCATCTCCATCGCGTCAAAGACGATGCATGAGATAATCACAGCATTCACCACTTCACATCTCCTTCTTCAAATATATACAAAACAATTTAACAGCATATTTATAAAACTAAGCTTACAGTAACAAAATTAACAAAAAATATGTGACCATCTTAGGGCAACATGAAAACGGTTGGAATCCCTCCTCGGGAGCCTCGCTTGACCTAGGCTGGGTAGGAAAATTCCACTCCTCCAGACAAAATGGTGGCAATTACAAAATGAACAAATGTTTCTCCGTCACGGATAAGCTATGTCCGTGACAGTCCTCCCTACCAAAAAGAAAAGAAAATGGGTGGGGAGAAAAGATACCGCACATTTTCTTTAGTTGCAGACTTAACGTGCAAAAATTGAACGACGACCTGGAGTAGACACCACATAGTTGGTATCACTCACTTTCTTGTGCACCTCGAACGGTACCCGAAACTTGGCTTCAAAAGGATCCCCCTGATGCGGCAGGAGTACTAAGACTCTGTCGCCTGGAGCGAATTCCCGTTGCACTGCTCTCTTTCCCTTGTCAAACCAATGCTTAGCACGGGTCTGAGACTCGTCTAGATGTTCGGCTGCTAACTGCCAACAACGTAAAAGCTTGTGCCTAACCCCTCCTATCCACTCCAACAAGCTGAACTCTCTCTGGTCTGCTCCCAACAACGAATCCTTAATATGGGTCAGAGGACCTCTCACCTGGTGGGCAAATATTAATTCGAAAGGACTGAAACCAGTACTCTCTGTAGGGGAGTCTCTCAACACAAACAAGACATAGGGAAGATTGTCATCCCAGTCAGTATCAAACTGAAGAGCAAACTTGTGCAGGATGCTTTTCAGAGTTTGGTGGCTACGCTCCACCACACCTTGAGTCTGGGGGTGGTAAGGACTGCTCACGGAGTGCATAATTCCTAGAGAGTTACAAAAGTTGTCAAAAATCCTACCACAAAAATAACTGGCACCATCTGTCTGCACCTTACATGGGACTCCGAAAAAGGAGAAAAACATTGTTAAATTTCTACAAATTGCCTCCGCTGTAATCCTTCTAAGAGGTACAGCGTTAACATACCTAGATGCTGCGTCAACCATGGTGAGAAGATACTCATTCCCTCTCTTGGATTTCTTTAGTGGGCCAACGACGTCCACTTGGATGGTGGGGAATGGTTCCGGTAGGTGAGGAACCTTGACCAGAGGAACCGGTTTGATTTTCTGGTTCGTCTTCCCCATGCGTTGGCAGATCAGACACTCCTTACAATGCCAGGCCACCTCTGCCCGAATCCCTGGCCAGAAGTACAAACGGGTTAACTTCCCGAGCGTCTTCCTGACCCCCAAATGTCCGGCAAAACGTCCATCATGGGCCATCTCCAGCAGGGCCTGACGGTACTGGACCGGCACCACCAGTTGCTCCACTGAGGCCCACGCGGCATCCTCCTTCTGGAAGGTGGGCGGCAGCCACCTCCTAAACAGTACCCCCTCTTTAAGGAAGTACATGGTAGTCGGCGCGACATCCCTCTGCTGCGTCAGCGCCTGCTCCATCATGGTCGTCAAACTCTCGTCCTCCCTCTGCGCGGTGATCAAGGCCTCCCTCCCCTGGCGCACATTACCTGAGGACAAACAAAGACCGGCCGAAAGAGGCTCGGCAAACAGGGATGAAATATCGAGATCCACGACTTCATCATCTTGGGTGGAACTCTGGGGAACTGGGGACTCTGGAGTTTGGGCTCTTGTACTCATACTGCGTGTCACAGCACAAAAAGGGAAAACATTGGGCATATTGGCTTCCAGTTGTTTTAAATCTGCAGCGGCACTAGGCTCTTCCTGCAGGACCGGAGGAGGGGTTCCTCCCATTCTTTCCCCGGCCAAATCATTGCCTAAAATTATGTCCACACCTTGGACTGGCAACTCAGGCAAAACAGCAACTGGAGCCTCACCCTGAAAACAGTCAGAATCTAGGTGGATCCAAAGGTGCAGAATTACGGCCCCCAATGGAAGACAAGATTACCCATTCTCCTGTTTTCTCTCCAGTAGTCACCCCTGCCCTTAGCAAGGTCTGTAACGCTCCCGAGTCCCTAAGAATATTCACGGGGCGAGTTACCCCGCCACCGGTTACAGACCCCCTCGAAACAAAAGCCTTATATCCAGCGTCCGGCTGGACCGCCTTGTCTCCAGTAGTAGTGAAGTGTCCTCCCCCTCCTGGAGAAGGGAACACACAACCCACTGGCATTGTCTCCACCTCCGGGGACTGCTGAGTGGCCAACACTGCCTTCGCCGGCTCCTTAGGCTGGAGCCTGCGCCAGCAATAATCTGCCTTATGTCCGGTCTTCCCACAAAACGAACAATTAAATACTTCCCTCTGCCGACCTGGCGGCGCGGGCTTCGAAATACCCTTGCCTTGAGGGGTAGGGTCAAGGTGGCGCTGGTGCGCTCCCTTCCCTTTATATTGGGGGAAGCTGGATCCCCCACCACCTGGACGGAAGCCAGACATGTAGCTGTCTTTCTTGGCTAAGGCATAGTTGTCTGCAATCCCAGCAGCTTCCTCTGCCGTGGTGATGTTTCTCTGAGCCAAGTGAGATGCTACGTCTCTGTCCACGATCTGTACAAATGCCTCAATCAACACTAACTCTACTAGCTGGTCATAAGACTCTGCGTTCTTTGACCGGCACCAACTCACAAAAGCCTCACGCTTCGCCCTAGCCAACTCCAAATGACTTTGTTCAGGGTTCTTTCTCAGAGCCCTAAACTTTTGCCTATAAGCCTCAGGCACCAGAGAATAAACCTGAAGGACCTGCTTTTTATCCTTTTCATAGGAGCAAGCGTCCGTATCACTCAGCGCCATATACGCTTTCAGTGCCTTACCCTTGAAGCTTTGCTGCAAAAGCAAGGTCCACTGATCTCTGGGCCATGAGAGACGAATGGCAAGCCTCTCAAAGCTGTTGAAGAAGGTGTCTACACACCCTTCATTAAAAGTGGGTATAAGCCTAATGTCCTTCCCCAAATCAAATATAGGAGCACTGGAGCCGTTATCCCTAGCTGCCCCTAACTCAGCTAAGCGCACCTGAGTTTCGGCAAGCCTCAACTATAGCTCCAGTCGCCTAATTTCTGGGTCAACCTGGGGTTCCCTGAGCCCCTCGCCCATCCTATCACCTTCAGTCTCCGAGTGGAGAGATTCACTCTCGACCCCAACCAAACTGATCTGTTAAAGCACCAAGCTAACAAGGTCTGCTTTCAACAGTTGGTAACAGTCTGTAGCCCCTAAATGGGTAGCGATTAACCGTAACTCAGGTACTGTTAATCCGCCTACTTCTTCGGGCGTTGGCTGGTTACCCACAAAACTCGCCGCGTCTTCGTCAGTCACGATACGCATGATGCCGAAAGACCGCGATAAACACAAACATAATGGCTTATGTAGTCACTCGTGATCCTGGCGAGGTCGCCACTGTCATGCCCCCAACTCAACAACAAACTTATCTTTTTCCTCTCGTTCTTGACGTTACACTTTAAAGGCAAATGAATTTAAAATGAATGAGGAGGAAACTTAATTACCAGGTTCGAAAGGGGGATTTCAGAAATAAAGTTAAAAAATAACAAGTAAACAAACTACACTAGATTTATTTACAAGTTAATATTTATATACACAACGGAATTTTAATTCAAAAAGGATGATCTGTCTACCAGAAGGATAGTTAATTACAATGAAAGTAATTAATTAAAAGAGAAACAAATACAAAAATACACAAGATCACGAGTATTCTACAATAAACCACTTCATCTCACACAAACACCAAACAAATATACACCAAACAAATAAATACCAAACAAATAAACACCAAACACCTAAGTTAATTGATTGAGGCACAGGTCGGGAAATAAAAACACCAACACCAACACAAACACAAACACAAACACAAAAACCAAACACAAAAACAAACACACACAAATAAATATATATTATAATTGGAGAGAGAGACGCGAGCCAGAGTAAAAACACTCAAATACCCAAACCCAGAAAAAAAGGAATGGATAAAAAAACCCAAACTTATTTCACTCCCTTACGTTACTAAAACAACTCCCCTGTTTGGGTAAACAGGGGAAGAAAAATAGATGATGGGTAAAAAATGCGCGAAGCAAACTCAAACAAATACCCACATCAAAAACCCAGTAACGTAAGAAGCAAAATAAGTAAAAGCACACAACACTGGCTTCACTCTCAATCTCCAATTAAAACACACACACGTACTCACCCCATACTCTTGGACACCACTCCAACGTGACTTCTCTTTCCTGCGCGGTGACCTAGACTAGACTCTCTCGAGGCGCGTGGTGACCTCCCTATATAGCCGCCCCCCACGCTACACAAAGCTGATCCCCGGGACATCTATGGAACTCGGTGTGAAAAAAAACTTAAATACAAAGGAAACTACCCTTTAACTTATCTAACTTAACATTATATTTACATCAAAACATAGCAGATAGAGGTACGAATATATAACCGAAATTACAACACGCTCGCTCTTTTGACGACAATCTTAGAGCTAAAAAGTGTAAAACGGGTTATAGCGTTACGTAACTTATCTTAAAAATACAATAAAAATATAATGACATGAAATTAAAATAGTAGTTCCCAATATAAAATATGATAGTGGAAATATACAACTTTCTTCATCTCCATCGCGTCACAGACGATGCATGAGATAATCACTGCATTCACCACTTCACATCTCCTTCTTCAAATATATACAAAACAATTTAACAGCATATTTATAAAACTAAGCTTACAGTAACAAAATTAACAAAAAATATGTGACCATCTTAGGGCAACATGAAAACGGTTGGAATCCCTCAACGGGAGAGGCTCCCGTTGAGGGATTCCAACCGTTTTCAACCGCTTGACCTAGGCTGGGTAGGAAAATTCCACTCCTCCAGACAAAATGGTGGCAATTACAAAATGAACAAATGTTTCTCCGTCACGGATAAGCTACGTCCGTGACAATATATATATATATATATATATATATATATATATATATATATATATATATATATATATATATATATATATATATATGTATATATGTATATATATATATATATATATATATATATATATATATATATATATATATATATATATATATATATATGATATATATGTATATATATATATATATATATATATATATATATATATATATATATATATATATATATATATATATATATATATATAGACTATAGTGTGTTTTTCAGACCTACCAACGCATAGCTGATATACATGGTAGCAAGATATCAGAAGATGCCATGTGACACGAGTGATATTTTCTGTCATATTTTCGTATCTTGCTACCAAGTGATGTCCGTAGTGTCTGCAAAAAATGCGCGTGTAGTCGCACGGTAAATGCGGCCACGAGCATCTTCCACAGGCATCTTCCTAAACAAACACTGGATAGAGAGAGACGACGTTGTCATAATGCGACTGACCTCAATTTGTGCGTTTGGGCACATTATTTGTCAATAAAACGTCTCGACTCGCTCGTGGCTTTCAAGAAGACCAAGAGCATTTATTACAGACTGGTAAAGGAATTGAACCTAGAAGGATTTTACATATGATAAAATGGAATATAAAAAACTGTTATATATCATACTGTGTTTTTAAAACTCTCAATATATGTTACTAAATGTAACTTAAAAGCAAAAAAAAAAACCAACCATTGCACTTACTCCTATCCATCCGCACTAAAAAGAGACGACTATATTTCAATATTGAAGTGGTACACATCACTTAAAGGCGGTAGTAGTACAGTGTTAAGGGTTCGGGCATGCTAACCTAGGGTCCCAGGTTCGAGTCCCGATATCTATTGGCCACTTTTCTTTCTTTGGTATTACCGCCGAATGGCCAAAGATTACCCATTTTGCTGCCATACTGTCCTCAGACGAGACTTACAATATTATATGCATTTGAGGCTTAGTAGCAATAGCCTCCCACGTTCTCAACATCATCAAGAGAGAACGTAGAAAATCGAAGCGTCACTATGAAAAAATCTATACCTGCGCCAATAACTGGGAAGATGCCGACCATCTTTCCCTCTTTAACCCTCTATCGGGCACTCATAGAAATACTTAGTTATATCTATTTTTTAGACCATGAAAGTAGAGGCAATTCTAAGGTAGTTTTACTTGTGAACAATTTTCGAAATTTTTTATTTTTATGTTACAAATCTATATTGATGAAGTAATCATATATGGGCACTTGCCGGTCTAGGGTAAAACAAATTCATAATTTTGCAATATTTAAAATGTAAATAGAAGGTTAAAAAATACACAGAATGAAAGCTGAATCATTGTATTATATAAATAGAAAAAATATCATATATGATAACTTGCCCGATAAAGGATTAAAAAAATCACGAAAAACCAGCCTCCGTCGTGTCTTGTTACAAATTGATATTTGAGTCGCTCTGAACCAATCCTGAGGAAGTGTTGGCCGTGATGTCAAACCCACGTCACTAGCCTGAACCTTCCTGATTGGCTTAGGCACGATGTCGTAGCAGCAGACACATACCGGGCGGCTTGTGGGCGCCATTTTCCAAGTCATTTTAAGTGATCATATATGACTTCTTGCCCGATAAAGGGTAATTAAAGTCTATTGGCGCCACAGGTTTGTGATGTAAAATAAAAAGCAAACAAAAAAAACCCACTTAGCTAATATATGTTATATGAAAACATAATCAGCATGGGAACATCTGTCAGAAGAATTCATACTATCAGACGATCTCATGCTTGAAATCTACCTACATTTGTATGGAGTATATGGCTAACCGCCATAACTGCAATAATATACAGTACTACTGAAATTGTGAAGGACTATAGTACTTAGTACAGAGTAGATTTTATAGATTATTCCTTGACGACTATAGATCACCTTTCACGTAATTAGTTCTTTTTAAGAGTGTTATTCCTTATATTGCTTACACAATATATGCATGTGTTCAAATATCCTTGAACCTAATTCATATTTCACATCCATTAGGTAATACTCGAGTGCAGATTCTAAACTCTTCCCAATGGATGATGCAGAACTTGTTTTCCAGAGTACTTTTCATAATATTTTCTTGCCCACGTTGTCATTTAGCCCAACGTTTTAAGACTGGTTTTTTGGAAATCTCAGACTATGGGCTACAGGATTTTGCTAGCAATGGATATGTTTTCTCTTAGCATATCACATAGAGATGCTACGGCATCTCTTAACCAAACAACATTAGCCATTTCTCTTTACTTTGCTGGAAGACTAGAATCATGTAGTCCGTTCGCTGGTCTATATGGCGTCGTCTGCTTCAGTATGCAAAGTGTTAACAAAGATGCCACCAGTACTGGCGGCAAGAGGATGATCATGAGCGACTCCCCCTCTCTGTCTGTCCCTGATATAGGAATGGTACATTTCTGCCTTTCACTCACTCTTTTTTGAATTATCAGTGAACCAGTAATTGAGGGGTGAGCGTGATAAGGACACGATTGCTGAACATGCTTATGTACATTAGATTATGACTTCTCTTACTAACTTATGTTTGCTATTGAATTATAGCTAGATTTACAGTTAATCTATTATTAATTTAAGATATATTTGTGATGCTATGTTAGGTTATAAAATAGGTCACACTAATCATATCACTCTTAACTTGTAAAACTCTGAGAGAAATCTGTAGAAAGTATCAATAAGAGAGAGAGAGAGAGAGAGAGAGAGAGAGAGAGAGAGAGAGAGAGAGAGAGAGAGAGAGAGAGAGAGAGAGAGAGAGAGAGAGAGAGAGAGAGAGAGAGAGAGAGAGAGAGAGAGAGAGAGAGAGAGAGAGAGAGAGAGAGAGAGAGAGAGAGAGAGAGAGAGAGAAAGAAAGAGAGAGACCAGGTGGTCTAGTGGTTAGGACGCTCGCCTCACAAGCTAGAGGTCGCGGGCTCGATCCCCGCGCTGGGTGGGAGACATATGGACCAAGTCTCTTATAAGTGTGTGGTGTGGTCCCTGTTCACCAAACAGTAATGAGGTACCTGATCTCAGACGGGGTTTGTGACCCGCTTTCAGGGGGGAGAAAACATATTCCCATAAATAAAAATATATGGCAGTGTCCCTTATCATTGTTCGGGCCGCTGTTAAACAGCGGTTGTTGGCGCCTTATACGGCAGCCATTCTTGGGTTGGGCTTTCAGATAGGTGACATCTAAGGATGATACCTTTAGCTCACAAAAATGCCCCATGTAATATTTTCAGTATAAATAAAAAGGAGAGAGAGAGAGAGAGAGAGAGAGAGAGAGAGAGAGAGAGAGAGAGAGAGAGAGAGAGAGAGAGAGAGAGAGAGAGAGAAAGAGAAAGAGAGAGAGAGAGAGAGAGAGAGAGAGAGAGAGAGAGAGAGATGTGTGTGTGTGTGTGTGTGTGTGTTTGTGCGTGTGTAACGTTTCCCTTCCTCCATAGGGATCAGAGAAGGTGGAACTGATGCTACAGAAGGGGCTGCTGTATACCACGCCAGGCACTTGCCAGGCAGGATTGCTGCCTCGCACTTCTTACGTCATCACCGGCAAAGTGGCCTCCGCCAAACCTTGGGTGACATTATGTAGCTTCGCTTCTCCAATCAGAAACTTGACTCCTAAAATGAAGAAGGGCTTCAGACTTCTCTATCAGAGTGGCTGTGACTGCCAGGTGAGTGGAAGTTACTGGGGAACAGTGACGTGATGACTGACTAAGTGATCAGTTGACTGTTTGAGTGACTTGTTGACTGACTGATTGACCTGTAGACAGTTTGAGTGAGCTGCTGACTGACTGTGTGACCAGTTGACTGGCCAAGTGCAATATAGAATGACCGAGTGGCCTGTAGGTTTGCCAGAGTGACGTATTGATTGCACAAGTGTTATTCTGATGACTGGCTGATTGACCTATAGATTGTCTGAAGAGCCTGTAGACTGTATGATTAACTTGTTGACTGGCCGAGTTACCTATTGACTGGATTGATTGGTCGGAGGACCTATTAAGTGACTAGATGATCTTCTGACTGGTTGAGTGGCCTGTTTGTCTGGTTGAGTGGTATGTTGACTGGCTGAGTGACTTATGAGTTAACTCACCATCGAGGTGAGAGGATGGCTGATCACTTAGTTAGATAACATGTCGGCAAACTGATCGTGAATTAAATAACGGATTTACAACTAATATGGTGTGTGATTAGCCAAAAGACTTGTAGTTACCTATGTCTGAACAAGAGTGTTCAAGTATTCGACAGATTGACTAGCTCTCTGTCGATTGCCTATTTGCTTGACTTATTTATGAGCAGCTGAACTAATGGCTGCCTGCCTGTCTGACTTAATTAACTTGCTGATTGATACACTAAATTAATAGCTAGTTTAATGTCTGACTTATTGATTGACCTACTGAATTTTTCCGCTTTATTGTACGTTGTTGTTTCCCTCTAATTCTAATAGCCGCGGGAATCATAGAAATATGGTTACGCTTTCTTTGATTTAATCAATAACAATACTATATTAATTGTATTCATCCACCGATATCGCTTCCTCTATACTTCATAATCAAATAATTTCTGTGTATGACGTGACTTCACCATTGCATTGCACACGAATAATTCAGCATAATACACACATTTATAAATTTAAACCAATAATACAAAAGGCAGAATCACATTAATTTCCATAGTGGGATAGCATCTCTCTTCTCTCTCTCTCTCTCTCTCTCTCTCTCTCTCTCTCTCTCTCTCTCTCTCTCTCTCTCTCTCTCTCTCTCTCTCTCTCTCTCTCTCTCTCTCTCTCTCTCTCTCTCTCTCTCTCTCTCTCTCTCTCTCTCTCTCTCTCTCTCTCTCTCTCTCTCTCTCTCTCTCTCTCTCTCTCTCTCTCTCTCTCTCTCTCTCTCTCTCATTCGAAGACCAATTTTTAAGAAAGGTTCACAAATGTCCTATATCCTAGTAATCTGTATCAGCTTGCCGCTGAATTCGCTTGAAAAATCTCTCATATATATGAATTAAGTGATAACTCTAATCTTTTTTTATATTTTATTACTCACACTTGTCTTTGCGCAAATTTTAGCGACTATACAGAATTCGCTGCTTTGCACGTAAACGCAGTGAAACACACGACAAATGTAGATGTCTTGCTTTACCCCTAAACAATCGTGACGTTCTGAATTTTGTAAAACTTATTTGTCTCCACTGCTGTTATTTTACCAACAGTGTCGAATTAAATTTATTTGTGTGATCAGTGCTGCTTATTGTTAAGTAAAGAGCGCGAGCTTCTAAAACCTTGTAGAACCTCTCACGAGTTTATCCAATACTGGTTGCTGAGAAGCTATTATTTGTATCATTTATCAGTACTGAAGATTTCTTGAGACTGAACTGGAGGCTTGAGCTGAATCGGAGGTTGTGAGCTGGATCGGAGGTTTTCATTCACAACAGTGTAGAGGAGTGGCTCCCAACCTTTTTCTGATCGCATATCACTTGGAGGTCCTATACCGTCGTTGCGTACCACCTGGTTCCAGGTTCCTGTATCGAGTAACTTGCTCTTCTTGTGAGCCTTTACTGTGAACAACAGAAAATATGTTGTCTGTAACAAAAAACCCAATTTGATCAGATATCAATGTATCCATAAGTAGAACACAAATGAACTAATAACAAAGAATACAACTCAATTCAATGCGCTGGCTGCATCTGTTTCTTCTCCATCAGTTGGTCGATGCAGGGCATAACTTAGCTCACAGCTCATCGAAAATCATACCCGGGCGCATCGGATATGAGCAAGCCATGCTCACCCTAAAGTTTATAGAAGAGCATTCCTTGTGCCTTGTCTCTTGTCCCTCGTCAGCTTGGATATCTATGAGGTTCTCCTTTTCCGCGGTCCCAATAGGCAGCTCGATTGGATCAATGAAGAACAGATTGGCGATGTAAGCTCAACATGTCACGTCTGGGAAGTAAATTCTTGAACTAAGTCTCAAGGGTAGTCAGAAATTTGAACATTCCGTAGCGTTTGCTAAATTTTTAAAAAGTGTAGTTAGGTCTTTCCTCTAAAGACTGAACACCGACTAACACGGATGTGTTACTTTCTATTTATAGAACAAGACAGATACACTGAAGGCTATCAAATTT